>JAJPUD010006208.1:0-16924 GCA_023553655.1 Myrmecobius fasciatus
TGCCCCCCACCTCGGTGGAGCCTTCTTGAGTTTCTATGAAGTTTTCATTTGTTGTATTGTGACCTTGGCCAAGTGCTTCCTCTCTCCCAGCCTCAGTTTCTTCATCTGTAAAATGTATAAGTTGGATTCAATGATCCTTAAATCTCTCTTCTTGCTCTGACATTCTGTGCTCCCTGATTATAAGGGTTCGTACTGAAGGTCTGTGATTTCCCTATTTCTTTGGCTCAGCAGAGATATAGTATGTAGCCACTTAAGCTGCTGGTAGGCTCAGCTACCTAGAACCTTTATTATCCTAAGGCCTAATGGTGGCAAAAATGCTTTGGGCCTGGCAAAAAAATCTTTGCCACAGCTATAGGTTCAGATCCTTGATGTAATTTGAGGGGTACCATGAAGAAGTGCCAAAGAATATTTCCCCCAAGGGAATCTGGGGTGCTGATTTAAGGGTCTTGTGAAAATGAAAATCTCTTTGGATAACGTAAGATATTAAGTTGCTATCTGTCATCCTACTTAAGTATGAATTATATCCTTTGTAAATAACAGCTGAGAGTTGAGCACTTAAAGAAATGGGAACTTTAATGAGAGTGTATGTACGGTAGGAAGGACCTAGCTGGGAAAGCTATAGTTTTGGAGTATAGGATATTGAGTGAGTGGGTAGATTGAGATTGGTGAATACCTGCAGTGATAGAGGGATGCTGAAGATGATGGAAAACACTGAAGACAGAATAAACCATCTTCTCAGTTTTTCCCAGGTCAGTCTATCAATTTGGGGCCTTTGGCAAAGACTCACAATTACAATCCTGAAATCTCAATTTGATGAATTAATGAATTTACTGTTCTACATGGATCATCTTTGGGGAAAACACCATCTTATTTGAGGGGGTCAATCTCACATAATGATGATATAATTAAGGTCATACTTTGCCATTCTATATCTTCAATCTGTATTTTCTTTAAAGGCAGCATGTAAAATGCATATTAGATTGTGGTCAGGAGACCTTGATTTGAATCCCAATTTAGCCATTTAAGTGCTACAGAAAGGATCATGGATTAAGAATGTCACAAAGTGGCTAGTTCAACTTTCTCATTTTACACAACTTTTTTGAACCTCAGTTTCCCTTATTAGTAAAATTGGGATAATAATTGTGATATATTACTCTGAGGAAAGTAATGTATAAAGACTTTTCAAATATTTTGGAAATATGGGTTATTATTATTATTATTATTTTTCCCTGAAAGAATTCTTCAGAGAAAATAGATTGGGAATATCTATAACTTCTTTCCCTTGATCCAGCCTTTTTCTGAAGTCTTGATTGTGACTCCATTTTTTTTTAAGGGATTTGAAGAGAAGAAGTTTTGAAAGAAAATGTGCATCTATAAGACAGGCTTGTAATGGATCACTTTCAACTGTCATAAGAATGAAGTAATTTGGGATTTGGTGTTGGCTTTGGAAGGCTTGCTACTGTTACTTTTCTAGTTCAAGTAGTTCTTGGTTTTCACTCATTAAAATAGTATAAACCTCCTTGGTTGAGTATCTTACCAATTTCTGTGTTTGAGATGGAAGTTTATTTTAGATTTATACAGCTTTTTCAAGAGAGTACCATCATCTTGGTTCACCTCTCTGGAACTCAACTCTAAAACAGAGGAGATTGAACTAGGTGAACTCTGAGGTCACTCTCAGCTAAGCTCTATATTCTCTATTCCTATGATTCTATAAATTAGTACTGAAGCAGGATAACTCCCCCCAACTTATAGTTCTATCTTATTATTTCTGCAATTATTACAATAACCATGCGACAATAGTAAAGCGAAATACAGGGTGCCCCAAAGGTCTTAGGGCTGTTTAAAGGTAGTAGTAAAAGCTTACAACAGCCCTAAGACTTTTGGAATAGCCTTGAACAAAAAAGATATGGGGATAGATATGGGAATAGTATGATTTAAGTTTTGATCCCAGCTCTGCTGCTAACTTGTGCACATGATACTTTATTTTTGTAGGCCTTGGTTTCCAAAATGTGAAATGAGGGTGTTGAAGTCCTTTCTAGCACTAATGTTCTATAACTATGTAGTCCCTATTAATATTCTGGGGAATATTCCTATCTATAAAACTTAACTTTGGGTCCTTGAAGAAAAATCTCTTAGTTATCATCCTCAAGATACTTTCCTGAGGTTTCACATTATATAGACTCCCTAGGGAATACTCTTGATCTTGGGTAATTTTTTTTCTTTGCATGGTATCATTCATTCCATAACCAAATGAAGCTCTAATGGCATGAATTAGCCAGCAGCTGTCAATCACAGTTTTGACTTTCCCTCCTCCCCCCCAGAAATGTCAGTTATCTTGGGGAAGTGCCGGAGACTCAAAAGTGACAGGAGGCTGCTTCTCCACCATAGACCAGAGGTGGAAGTATTCTTCTGTGTCCTTTTTTCAGAGTTTCAGACTTCTAAGTAACTCTTTATTTGGAAGTGGGGTAAGCAGTTCTGGGGAGTATTATGGAAGCCATTTGTGGAGAAGGCAGAGTGGCTTTAGATGTCGACCAGCAAGTGGAATTCTCTGCCATAAGCACTAGACCTTATGTAGTTGAACTCAGTGTTTGAAGAGAAAGGTTTCCTGTCAGCTGCAGGATTTAAATGCTATAACCCTAGCTCTGTGAATGCTCATTTTGGGTCTTAAAGAATTTTTTTTTAAACTAAAACCTGCCAGTGAGAAGAACTAAATTGCATGTGCTGCAAACTAGAGATAAACACTACTTCAGGTTGCCTTGAAATAAATGAATTTGATATATTTAGAATTGTTATTTCCCCTCCAAATTAAGATTAGTTAAATCCATGTGTGTTATACAGTTGATTGTTAACTCCATGGCGTGGGTTATCTTTCTTTCTTTTTTTTTTTTTCTCTTCCCCTAAATCGTGACAGCTAATTATTTTTGCTGCCTGCATTGAGGCATTTATGTGCTCTCTGTGTTCCACATAACAAACTTGCTGCTCTTACTTTAACTTTGGGGTGTTTGTAGCCATCATGGGTGGTGCTCTATCACAAAGAGAAAGAAAGCCATATAAAAGAAAAATCAGAGGATCCGAGGTTTGGGGAGAAAACCAAGGACCAAGGCTTCAAGGTTACATAAGTAATAAGGATCAAAAGTTGGAATAAATTCCTTTTTTGAGTCCCCAAACTATCAAGTGATTAGAGACAGGAGTCTTTGGGGCACCACTCTTCTAAAATGTGCATTCTCATTGGGTACGCTTTGCCTCAAGAAAGCCATCCACATGGCACAAGGAGGTTCTTGATATTGGACCTAACAAAATCTTTGCTGAGCATGTCTATATTTATTTTTAAGAGAACTCTAGAAATTGAAAGGGTCCACCTAGAATACGATCCTCTCTCAGAAGAATTCTTGGTGGGTGGGTGGTACTAGAAATAATAAGGTTTATGTTGTATTTGTACAAGATACCCGGGTGGTGGGTACCAAATGCACCAGTAACTATTTTTCTGAGAAGATTTGGATTTCAGAGGGGTCAAATAGTTTTCCTATGGCTAGTTAAGTGTTAGAGGCAATATTCAAACCTCCGTGTCTACTGACACCAGACTTAGGACTCTCTTCCCTATGCCACAGTCTTCGCTTGAACACCTCCAGTGAAAGGAGGAACTTGCAAGGCTGCCCATTCCATTGTTGGACAGCTGGCTTTCTTGTAGCCTGGACTGGGATAGCATGAGAGCTGCTTCAGTGGGCCAGCGGGCAGTCTCTGAAGAAGTGTGACACTGGAGCAGTGGGTTATAGTTTCCATTTTTATTAGAAACATTTCCCTTGGCCACAACATGATTTCGATTAGGCATTGTGCCCGCTGCCTCTGCTAATGTGCATGGGTGGTATAAAAACTTTTAGCAGTCATTGAACAGAGAGGGAGCCGAGGCACAGGCAGGGTAGGGAGACAGACAACGGGGCGCCCAGGGAGAAGTAAACTTGCAATTCTTTCTCATCTCGTAGCAAAAGGTTAGTAGTTGACTTGCAGTTTTTATTAGATGTTTGACAGTTACCTTTTGCTAATTTTCATGCCTGACTAATGCAAACCGACCTGCTCACAATCTGGGAAGAGTGGGCTCCCAGTGCGTTGGTGGGGCCTGCAATTAACAAAGCAGATTGTCACCTCTGCACACCTGAGTTGAACTCTTCTCTGTGAGATCACTAGAGAAAATGAACCTGGGGAGTTTGGATTTTTAATATTAGCTTTAATTTGGATGGTAGCATCAGATACTTTTTGCAAGCATTTTTTCCTTCCATTAACTCATTCCAATCACAAAGCAATAAATAAGATATAGCCTGAGCAGGGAGGATGACAACATTTTTTAGATAAAAGGACACAACATGGAGATTAAATAACATGCCCAAAATAATAAATACATTGAGTAATAACTGATATTTGTGTAGTGCTTTTACTTAAGGTTTGTGAGGTAATCTGCATACTTTTTTCATTTGTTCCTCCGAGTAATCTGGTGGAAGCAATATTGCAAGAATACTGAACAGCATCACTTAAGGGAAAGTATGCTGGTCTTGGCATCAAGAACTGGATTTAAATCCACTATCAACACTTTGTTAGCTGTGTGACTAAGGGCAAAGCACTTCATCACCCTAGTGTCTAGGTTTCCTAACTTGTAACGAGAGATAATGTGTGTAAGCACATAGTTTGCAAGGCTGTGGTTCAAGTAAAATAATATATAGTTGATGTAAAGCACTTGGCAATCCTTAAAGGGCCATGAGAATGTCAATTGCTATTATATTGAGAAGAGAGGAGGAAACTGAGGTTCAGAGAGATCTTCATCTATAAAATTGTGTACAAGAAGTGGTGTTGAGTTCAAATGAATTAATGGACAGAAAACTATTTTGGAAAAAATACACCAGTCTAATATTACAATTAACTCAAATTGTTAGGTTTGATGGGAATTGGAAGAATGGAGAGGTCAATGTAGAATGAAATATTTGGGAAAGTCATCCTGAAAGAAAAAGTCTTTTTAAAAAAGATTAAATAAAAATCGACTTCTTTAGTTTTGTTCAGTCTAATAACCTTACTCATAGTTTCCTGAATTAAAAAGAATCATAAGCAAAGTTTGAACCCAGGTTTTTGTTGACTTTTTACATCTAGCACTCCCAAATTTGCTCTACACCAAATTAAAATATAATTAGGAAATTATTTAACTAAAAATTAAAATACAGCTATTACTGCATTTTAAAACTAAGTCAATATGCACTACATAGACATACTTTATCCTTACAGATTAGTAGCCCCCTTTTCTGAGTTTGACTACTCCAAATTTCTGGGCCTCATCTGTAAAATGAAACGGTTGGAATGGAAGATTTCTAGGGTCCCTTCCAGCTCAAAAATGCTGATTCTTATATTAAACTAAAGCAGGGAGAGGCAATTCTGAATCTCCCAAGCTTCAAAACATTTGAAAGAGATTGCCAACAGACAGTATGATAATCAGTGAGCATGAAGCTCACTGTTTACTACTGGAACTTTCTCTATCCATCTCAGTTATGATAAGAATGTTGGATTTAGCATCAGGAAGATAGTTCAAATCTTATCTTAGACACATACTAAGTATGTCGCCCCTGAGCAAGTCATTTAGCCTAATTTTCCTCATCTGTAAAATGTGAATAACAGTAGCACCTACATATAGGGTTGCTGTATGTGTATAATATATGTAGAGGGCTTTGCAATTTTTTTGCTATTATTAAATTATTTATTAATTAAATAAATTATTGTTATTAAAATTAGCTTCTGAGTAGAAACACACTTTGATGGGAGGCTTAGTTGAGATACATCAAAATGCCTTGGAAAACACAAAGAGATCAGATTGAAGTAAATACACCTGAAAAGAAAGAATACCAACTGGTTAACTGATGGCATGTTTATTGAGTATTTTTGAGGAGTCCAGCATAGCAAAAGGGGATTGATTACAAGGGTCTGGAATAGCAGCTGCTTCATTCTTTTTCCTCTCTGTTACATAATCCTAGCCCAATGCCTAGAACCTGGTAGGCATTCAATAATTGCTTCTTGCCCATACGGAAGGAGGCAATTTGAGAGAAATGCAAGATGGCAGAAAGTCAGGTTCTCAACAAGCTGGCCAAATCTGATGGGAGTTCACAAAATAAAGAGGTCAGGGGATCTGGGAAAGACATGTTAAAGAAGGAAGGTCTGTTGCTTCACTAAAAAATCCAAATGGAAAAACAGACTCTTATTAGTGTCCTAACTTGATTGAATTGAATCTAGCAGTTTGTTCCTAGGTTCCAGTCTCAACCCCCTGGCAGGCTTAGCAGCGATGATTTTTAAGCACTTGGGAGGAGTTGTGTCTTTAGGGCACCAGGGAACTGTTGAAATAGCTCTCAGACCAAGAACAAATAATGTCCCCACAGCCTGGTGAGTGGCTTTGCTATGGCTAGAAACTACAGCATAGATTTTGTCCTTTCTGTTTCTTACTTCCGATCATAAAACTGATCCTGCCAGTGGGGACCTGGGGAGAAAAGAATCATTTATATAGTGAGAAATACAAACCTGAGATTGGGGGAGTGGTGTTTGTATATTCACAAGCTTTGTGTACACTTATTCACCCTTTCAATAAACATCTATCAAATACCTTCTAAGATCATAAATTTAGAGCTGGAAAGTCACCTGGCCTCTTCACCCATGCAAGAACCAAGACCCAGAGAGTTTATAAGGACTTGCCCCATGCGTTGTGCAGTGCACCATGAGAATTAGGAAGGTAAATTGCAAATGGTCTCTACCTTCAAGGAGTACAATATCCAATAAGGATAATAAGACAGATGCATATGCTACCGATTAGAATATTAGAGATACATAAGAGTAAAATGCTGTAGGATCAAAAGAGACGTCACTTCTAGCTGGGGGTTCGATGAAGACTTCATGGAATAATTCTATTCATGGTGCAGTGCAAATCCAGGGCAGTTATTCAGTATTCAAATGAATTGGACCCAGCTCTTCTTCTTTCCTCCCCAATAAAACACTTTTGGCCAAAATAGCCAGAAAATTATTTATGCAAAAGTAATTATTTTAAATGAACCACCTGGATAATTGCCTCCCATTCTCTGCTCCATATTCCAGGTGTGGACACAAGTCTGCAAGCTCTCCCTCTCTCTCTCTCTCTCTCTCTCCCTCTCTCTCTCTCTCTCTCTCTCTCTCTCTCTCTCTCTCTCTCTCACACACACACACACACAAACACACTTCATAAATTGAAAGGAAAATGGGCATATATAGAAACTGTACACCAAAGGCAAACACAAGAATAGTGTCCAGAGACTTTGAATGTGTGCACTGGGCCTTGGGACTTTTTATAAAAGAAACTCAGGACACCTATCCAACTCAAGTGGAGGGTACTTAAATGCTGTTTTTTTCTCTCCTGACTTTGCAATGTTTAAAAAATTCTTCAAAGCAAACAGTAAAAGAATCCTGGAAAGATTTTAGAGGTGAGAGCTGGTTATGATAAAAACCTTTTTCTTTTTCATCCCATCTTGATCCAATCTTTCCCCAGCCCCATTCTAGGGTAACCAAGCACGGCTCTTTAGCATGGTTCCTTTGGGTGATGGTTTGTTCTTCCTTGTCCTTTGAAAGATGGTATTACAGGTCTCTGAGTTTTATTCACTAATAATTTCTTGGATTATCCTCCCCACCCCTACCTTTTTCTAAACAGTTGAGCTAGTAAAATGGGGAGGGAGGTGTTAGGAGCAATGATGCTTCTTAACTTAAGGGTTGTTCCCCTTAAATTAGAGTATATACGTTAATATACAAATAAATGATCTTTTTTGCACATTGATTTGTTCCGTAACTCATACAACTTTGGCCTGAAGTTAAAACAGTTTCAGTCGTTAGCAAAGTAGAATATTCTTTCCCGATTTTTATTATGAAAAATGAAAGATCTTTTTTTGTTTTAGAAACAAGTACATCTCTTAATTCCATTTCAGGAATAAAATTAAGGTTTTTTTTCAGAGATAAGACTAATATTTTATTGGTTAGCATTTTCATCTAAAAGGGTTGAATTTGTATGTAGATAAAAAATAACACTATACTGTTTATATTTGGGGGATGTTGTGATCTTTTTTTTTTTTTGGTGAAGCTACATTTAAAAATATGGTATCTCTGTGGGTACATAGGTGAAAAAGCATTGCTAAAAACATCTTTAGAATAAGTGAGATTCCCTTCCCTCCACCTCTTTTTCTTATTCTGGTAAAAGAGGTAGTTTACAAACTAAGTCTCCACCCATTATGGGTTAGAAACAACCAATCTCCTGGGTTAGGGAAGGACCCAAAAGGTGAGTTCTCCTTTGCTTTATTTCCTTGGGCAACGTCATTTTTATTTTCTGACAAGTTCCCAGCAGTTAAAAAGTTGGATAAAAGCAGGGTTTCTTAGAATTGTTTTTGCATAAAACAACATACCTAGAATTACAAAGAAAAACAATCATACTTTTAAAAAAAAAAATTCACCAACCACAAATTAAGAACCTTAGGACTGAAAGGTTTATTTTATAGTTCTAGAAACATAGATTTTCTAATTCTAAGGACAGAGTGGCTCTCTCCTTTCCCAGAAACAAATTGATCCTGGGCAAGTCACTTAAGTGACTTAACTCAGTCAATGGTTAGTCACTCAGTGGCTCTGGGCAATTCGCAGATTATTAATTGTTTAGGTGCCAATCTATGTAGAGGAAGTCCGTTGCCGAAAGCTCCCTAGGGCCAGTGAAATCATAGATCCTGTCCAAAAAGATAAATTTTTTTTTAAAATCTATGAATTTTATAAATCTAATCCTCTGGAATGGGAAGAGTTCTGAGTTGCTAGAGCCAATGAAAGGAAATCTTAGTAGGGAAAAAGGTGAACATATTCTGGGAAATTAAAAGCCACTAATTGGGGAGATAGTTTTTGTCCGCCCAACTTTAACCCCTGGACCGCCTCTGTGGCCAAAGGAAAAGTGGCTGTCTTTACCTCAGCTGCAAAAGAAACCCAATAATAACTAAGGATTTAAGGGCCTCTAGGGGAGACTGGAAGTTCTTCGCCTTTGCTGAGAGGAGGTGAGGGAAGAGAGTATAACACTGCCCTGTAACCTAGGGGCCTCCACCCGGGAAACCTGGCTTTTTTTTGGGGGGGTGGCACCTGCCTGCGGGAAAAGCTTGTTGCAAAGCACAGCTCCAAACGGTCAAATGGTGGACTGTTGGTGGTTCAGCCTTAAAAGGAAGAAGGGGTGTGGGGGGTGTTAGGGAAAAAAGTAATAATAAGAAAGAAAAGGGAGAGGGGGGAAAGGTGGGTGGGGTATCTGGGGATTTGGTGTCTTAAGCTAAGGAGCTAAACCGGAAATCCCAGAGATGTAATGAAAACAAAACGGACTTTTCACTCCGGCGGTGGCATCCTGGCAAGGAGAAGGGTTTCCAGAGCCAATGTTTTCATTGTAGGTTTTTCTCGAGAGAAGTGGTGGAGACAAAGCCTTAACCCCTTCGCAGGAAACCCTGGCTGGGGCAGGAGGTGGGCAAGGGGGACTGGCTTTCCCCCAACCCCTCCCAGGGCGGCGGGGTTTGAGCTTTATTTTATTTATTTATTCATTTGCAATGTCTTCCCCCCCCCCCCGCAATTTGGGAGTGTGCGTTGCAGCTTCCCGGGGAGAAACTTTTGGGGAAGGGGTGTGCAGAAGGAAATTTTTTCTGAAAACCCTCAAGGGGGAGGGGGAGGCCTACGGAAAGGGGAGATGGATTCAAGGCGCAAAAATAACTTCTTGTTAGTACAAGGCAAATATGCTCATGTTCCACAGTGCATTAAAAAAACAAAAAAAACAAACAAACATGCAGATGACAAACTCTTGCAACTTTTTTTTTTGGGGGGGGGGAAGGTAAGGCTGCTGTGCTTACTCCCCATCCCCACTGCTTGACCGGGCAGATTTTTATTTTCTTATTTTCCCTCACCTTTTGATCATGGCAAGCACTTAGCATAACGCGCCTCCCTGGCGCTCTCTCATTAGGGTCTTTTATCTGCAGAATGTCCCCAGTCTCCCGTACTCCTCCCCTTCCCCCTCTCCCCACGCCAAGGGCAGTATCGCCTTTCTATCCAGAAAGCATCTAAATCTAGCCTTTAGAAACACAGGAGCAATTAAAATCATTAAGGCACCTCCTTCCAAAGGTCCTAGGATCTCAGGTCCAGCCCAGCCTTTTTTTTTTTTTTTTTCCTTGGGGTGGGGGAGAGAAGGATTTCAATTCCATGCATAATCTGGGGACATAATTGGCCAGCTGCTGTAGGGTCTGCCTGTCTTGCAGCTGACCTTGGTCCTTGCGTCTGGCCTCTGAATGAATGTTTGCCTTCTTTCTCCCTTTGACAGCTTCCCGCCCCCTTCCCCTCCCCGCCGTCTCCCTCTCCCTGGGCCCACGCCTTCCCCGGTCTTCCCTTTGCACCATTCCTCCTTTTCTGATGGGGGGGGAAGGGAGGCGGTGGTTAAGCTGTTTCTCCCGGTCTCCACTACCCCCCCCCCCCTTCTCTTGCTACATTTGTTTGGTGGAGGGGAAAGTAGAGTTTTGCTTTGTTTTTTAAAATTATTTTACCTTGGACTTGCTGGATCAAAAAAAAAAAAAAATCACTAAGTCCTTAACGGGGAAGGGGATGTGGGATTACAAGATATTGATACATGTAGAGAAGAAAGAAGGGTGGAAGAAGAAAGGAGGACGAGGAGGAAGAGGAATATGGCTAGGCTGGGGGAAGCTGGAAGAAAGGACAGCAATACTGAGAGCCATGTGGCCCGACCCTAGCTAAGTGTCTTTTTCTCTCCCAGCGCCCCCGTGGAGGGGAGGAGGCGGGAGGGTCTCGGTCCGGCAGAGTGGGTCTAAAGAGAAGTTTTCTCTGAGCAGTTTACAGCCCTCCTCCCCCAAAGTCTCTTTCTTTACAGCTCCACCTCCTCCTTTCTCCCCCCCCCCCAACCCTTCCACCTCCTTCCCCAGGCAATCTCACCCCTGGCTCTGGGCCAGAGCCTTCCCTTCTCTCCTCCTCTACCCCACCCCCCACTCCATGTCCTCGGTCTCTAGGGAAAGGGGATGGTGGTGAAGGGGGGGGAGAGAGGAGGGACCTGCCGGCAGAGATGGAGAGAGTCGGAGCCGCAAGTTCAAGGGCAGGCCGGTGGCTGGGGCCTTTTCCCGGGCCTTCCCACCCTTATCCGTCTCCAGGGTTTTCGAGCACCCAGCTTTCCTTCATCCATTAGCAATTCTCGGGTTTGAGGATTTGAGGACTTTGCGGTAACTTTGCAAGTGCCTCCCCCAAGTCCTCCAGTAGTCGTCGTCATTCTCATACTTATATATATAATTTTTCTTAGGATGACCATTTAGTTTTAATTCCCAGTACGGATATTTCCCTGGGGATACACCTGGGAAGAGTCCAGGTGCTTTCCTATTGCCCAAGGGAAGGGGAAGAGGGGTCGAAATTAAATGTAACCATCGAACACAGTTTCTTGCCACCCCCTAAAAGCAAGCACGGTATGGTTTCGCCACACCCGCTTTTCCGCATCCCCTTCCCCTTCCCCCTCCCCCTTCCTTCCCCCGCCCCTCCATCTTTTACCTTTAATTATTTATTCTGCCTTTCGATATTCAGGTGAGGGGACTGTCTTGTGTGTGTTGTCCGGAGTAGGGGCGGAGGGAGCCACTATATTCCCCAAATTAAAAAGGGACTGAGATGGAGGGGAGCCTGCATTTCTGGAGGGAAATTCTGATGTTAGGATTTTAAAACACTCAGGGACAAAAGTGTTTCCCCAATTGTGTGGGGATTGAACCCTCCAAAAGAATTTGACAAAAGGCACTGTGGAATTACAGGGAATTAATGTCAGGTTCTCCCCCCCCTTCAGTTCTTATTTCTCTACAATCACCTCCCAAAGAGAGAATTTGTATGCAAATGGTCACCTTGCTAGGAATCTCTTTATATTTTTGCTTCCTAAAGATCTGCCTGAAATTGTTGTTTAAAGGCTCAAATAGGTCCTTAAAGAACCAGAGAAACAGTGGTTGTCTGCCTCCTCTAGCTCTCAATGTGTCTACCACAAAGCTCTTAATTTCTTGTTCAAACATTTCTCCAAAGCTGTTACTCAGGAAATAAAAATGTATGCTGTTTGCCTATAGAAGATTAAAAGTTTACCTTCACTGTGACAGCTTTTCTAGGCTGGGGTTAGAACCATGTCTCTATTTTCCTTTATTGAGAAACAGGTCTGAACCAAACAAAATGGATTTTTTCCCCCAAAGGGGTGTGGGGAGCCTAGGTAGTTTTTTTTTTTTAAAGATAGGTATATGATTCAGAAGAGAAGCAATATCTTCTTGCTTTTATGCTCCCAAGTCAGAAGTATGCATAAATAAAAAGAATTTGCATGCATTGAGATAGAATTGACAGAAAAGAAATTATTTATCAAAATGAAACTTTTGGTGACCTGCAGACAAATTTAAATATTGATATTTTTTGGTGCCCTCTTTTTTTTTAAGGCCACATACAAAAAAAGTAATTTCAGCATAGGAAGCTTCCAAATGTTTATATGGGCCCCCCAAAAAAAGGTTTTCACGTCTTCCTCTGGCTGTGTATGGATTCCCTAGGGTTTCATTTATAACAATCTAACAAGATAGAATCTGCCTTTGAATATCTGTAAATATGGCTAAAGATCACAAAACTCTACTCATAATTGTTCAAGACTAAAAAGGAAGAATCTAGTGTTTGATTAATGTTTATGTTACAGCATTCCTTTACAGAGATGGAGATAAAACGATTATTTTTTTCCTTAAGGAATTGTCATAGGTTTCTAGACTTCAACATTTAGAGAGATGAGCAGTTTTAGATTTTTGGAGACAATGGTGGGGAGGAATCTAATTGTTGACATTTTTGCTTGAAAGACAGGTATTGTGGGCTTAGTTGATTTAATGGATATTGTATTGATGATGAAGCCAACCATCTGGTTCCTTTATTTCTATTGATCCCACAAAGATAAAATCTACTTATAATTGTTTCCTCTAGATTTAGGTTAAGGCATGCTGAAGAATAGTGGATCTGTTTGGGGCCTAATTTGAAAAAAAATAAGCAAGCTAAAACTAGGGGAACCTTGAGAGTCACAGATTCATTTATGCAGGGATAGATCTTGGTCTTTTAAGGAATTGGTTAAGAGAAGCTCCTGAAAATGTTGAATAGATCCCCTTCTGGTATGTGTGTGATTCTGCTTGGACTGAAGAGTCAGGAAGTCAAGTTAGGATTGTCTTGCTTTTATGCATCAGATGCATTTCAGAAAAGTTATGGGCAAATGGGGGTTTTGTCAACTGAACCACATTGAGAGCCTTCACTCTTAAAATGAAACATGAGGACAATCCTTTTTGCCACGTGAAGAATCCTTGAGACAAACCTGAATTTCATGTAAGGGCCTTCCTGTAAGGGTGGTACCTCTCCTTACCAGAAGACTGTTCTTGAATTTTAATCTGGATTATAGAGGTGGGGAGGAAGGAGGTTGGGAATGGGAGTGGACAGACACATTAGTAATTGAGTTATTGACCCACTGGACAGCTGTAGGCTGTTCCCTGGTCTCCTCTGTTGTAGTATTGTGATATAAACTAGCCCAAGGCAAATGACTTTGTCTTCCCCCACACAATTTCTTCATCTACACAGTAGGAACATGATTGTTTACCTCTAGAACCACATAGATAGGAAAGTAAACCAGTCTGTAATGAAATGATTGCTCATTTGAAAGGCATCATATATAAATATAAGCAGTTATTGTATTCTTCAAACTGGGGAAAGTGTGTCTATAGGGGGAGGGATGTAATTTTTCCAAGGTGAAAGGAATCACATTACTGCTTATAAGGAATGTCACATCAAAATGCAAGCCATATTAATTTTAAAACCACATATTTGGAGGAGTTGAAAGGACTTGGGTTTTCCAATATCTATGCCTTATAGAAACCGAAGCCAATGAACATACTAAGAGGAAATACTCTTTTCTCCTTTATAATAGGGCTTTTCCTCTTTGGGTTAAATTTAAAGGAGTCAGAGAAAGTGAAATGTTTGAGTAGATGAAAAACTGGATTTGGAGGAATCACTTTAACCTTTCTGGCCCTCAGTTTTTTCATCCACAAAAGGAGGTGATTGACCCAAATCCATGGAGTCAAGCTCAAATGGTAATAGGGGCCACTAACCTGTACATAAGGATCCCAATGGGTCTCATATTGACTTAGAAAGTCACACATGTATGTGTGTGTATATATTTTAAATTAATATATCAATGCATTGATATCAGATAGGAACTTCATTTTAATTTGATTTGGTCCACATTCAAGTGGTTGAGTGCTGCATCTTTGTCACTTCTGACCTATAAGTTCCTCCCTTATTGAAAACAGATTGGTATAGCTGAAAGAGCAGGATTTCTGTAGTCAGGGGACTTCTGGATTTAAATCTCCCTTCTGACACTCAAGTTGGAAGTTGGGCAAAGTTACTTACCTTGCATGGAATTCCATTTCCTCATTTGTAAAATAAGGTAGGTGGACCAGATGGCCTCCAAGTTCTCTTCCGAATCTATAATTACTATGATTAGCTCTCCTAAAACATGAGCTCATCTCTCCTTTAAGGATGCACAAAACCTATTAGTAAATTTGGCATTACCATCAGAAGAACTCAGAATGCTTTACCAATGATCATTACCAATGATGTTTTTCTTTTTCTTATCCTAAAAATCCCAAACAGAGAAGCAGCTTTTGTTTTTGTTAACTGAAGAAAGGCATGTTGGAAAAAAGGATTTGGTTTTATAGTGGAGAAATTAATTTATCCACCTAAATATTTTAGTGTATGAGCCATCCACAATCTGTCTCTAGCCTGTATTTCCTGTCTTATTTCTTATTACCTCTCTTGTAATCTGCAGGGGCTCTCTACCATGTTCTTTCTCTCTTGGGGCTCTGTCACCATGTTCTCTCTCTCTCTCTTTCTCTGTGTGTGTGTGTGTGTGTGTCTCTCTCTTTGTCTCTGTTTCTCTGTCTCTGTCTCTGTCTCTTTTTTTCCCCCTATTCCACTATCTCCCAGATATAAGCAGATTTCTCTAGTGAAGTGGAAGAGATATGCGTTCCACAAATATTGGTATATTTAATTCTTCCCCAAATCCAGAATTCCATCTCTTTTCTCCCACTTTTGCAGTGCCTTCCAAGTCTGAAAGGATACACTCCTCACTTTTGCCTTTTCTCCTTTCATTTCTCTCTCTCTCTTCCCAAATTAACTTTTATGAACTCTTCTGCGTACATTTTGTTGTCTGAAACTTTTTTAAAATCTTTGCACTCCCACTTTCTGACACAGTTCAGTGCCTATAACAGATTCTTAATAAATTTTTCTCATGTTGAATTGAAGCAAAATCTATTTTGTAAACTAGAGAAGGAACAGAACTGAAAACTTAGAATATTCTAGGTTTTTTTTTTTTTTTCTTGTAATCCCTCCTCCTTAACCCAACTGAAGCTGTTACTTATCAGGATGCAGGTACCACATCTGGCTCATATAAATAGACCTTTTGCAATCGGAGTACATAATATAATGTTGAATCTCATTGGTCTACCTTAAAAAGAAAAATGGAGGGCTGATCATTGACTATGTAGGCCATAAATGCTTTGGGTTTTTTTGCCGTATGTTTTATACATAGATTCACTCACAGTTGTTATGAAATAAGGCTGTTTTCTTAGCTAGTCTGTTTTTCTTGCAATATAGGTCTATTGAGACTGGAACCTCAAGGTAGAATTTAGGTCATTTTCTTTTTCTTTTTTTCTTTTCATTTTTCTCCAAGCCCCTCAACTGTCTGCGATTGGGAGGGGCCAGCTTCAAATAAGGTACCCATATACCCAGTGTCTGTAGTGCCACTTTGTAGTTGCCTCTGTGGGCACAAAGCCAAAACATGTCTCCTGCTACTTAATTGAATACGGATCTAAGTAAATTTCACTCGTGAGCATGTGACTCGCCAAGGAAGGCATAGCAATATTTCATTTTCTCCTATATTTGTAATTTTGGGGGACTTGTAACCTTCAACCTAACTAAACAGGATTCTGATCAGGATGCCAGTACTGTACCTCTGCCTAAATCATGTGTTATACACATACATGCACAGCAACCAAACTATGGCAAAACCATGTACCGCCCATGTAAATATTGTTTGTATGAACTGGGTCTGCTATCTTTTGTTACTGGCAGCTTGGTAATTAACACCAGATTAGTGCAGCTTTCTTCTGACGTGAATACATTTGGGGTTTGAAAATACTTGTATTCGCTAAAGCTGTGTGACGGAATACTTCAGAATGTACCTGAATTTTCCATCTGTAGTGTCTTTTTTTCCTTCCTTATTCCTGTCCACGTTTTCCCAAATGTAAGCAGGTTTCTGCAGTCTAGTGCAGGAGAAACACGTTAAACACAGCTAAATAAATCATGTTTACTCTTGGCGTTCTTGGTAGTGAAAAATCTGTTGGCTGTTTTTACTTCCTTATTTCTCAGCATTTGCTTCCTACCTGTTTTTGAGCACATGCCCAGAAATAGCAGTTTTGTCAAATGAAGGGATTATGCCAACCAGCCGTTCTCTCTGCCAAGGGAACTGCTGGATTGCAAAAACAATGACGTTTTTTTAGTGACACTGATATATTTTTTTTCCCCCAAAGAAATTAGGATATAGAATAAGGGTATTAAATGGGCTTTAAAGAAGATGTTGTGGGACAGGGACATTGAATGAGACATAACATTTCACGAGGGCAGCTTTTCAATATTGTGACCTGTTTTGTGCCATTTGAAAAGACTTTTTTTTCCCCCTATATACGGAGCTGTTTTTTTTTTCTTCTTTTTTCTTTCTTCCTTTCTTTCTTCCTTTCTTCCTTCCTTTCTTCCTTCCTTTCTTCCTTTCTTTCTTCCTTTCTTTCTTCCTTTCTTTCTT
>JAJPUD010006208.1:17024-44525 GCA_023553655.1 Myrmecobius fasciatus
CTTTCTTTCTTTCTTTCTTTCTTTCTTTCCTTTTTCTCTTTTCTTTTCTTTCTTTCTTTCTTTTTTTTTTTTTAAGGAAGGTTTGTTAGCAATACAGGGTTGCAGAGGAGTTCCCTTGGTGGTCTCTGTTGGTTGATTTTTTAGAGTCTGTGGACTGAATGTGGTTCTCCTGATACTCAAAAAGTGAGACCTGGATCAGGGTCCATTTGAGTCTTGCTTTGCCAGAAATGTTTGGGGTGATTTGTTGGACCTTTGTTTGTTTACTTTTTTAATTTTCTGAGACTTGCAATGTTGATCCTGTTTTGAAGTTGAATTCAGCTCCAGATTGAAAGAGGTAGTTGACTTGTTCTGTATAGTATATAGTGTTTGTTTTCTTTTAAAAAAGGCAGTATGGGTTATGAATATCTCTTTTTCTTTCTCTCTTTTGCATCCACAAGGCCTAGTAAGCTGCTTTTCTGTATCCTAAAACTTAATTCTCTCATATAAGCCAGGTCTTCACAGCCACAATTTCTAAAGTATAAAATATTCCTTGGACATGGGAATTGCTTGAGTGTAATTGTTTTTAAAAGCTATCTTAGGAACAATGTGCTCCAGCCTAACAGTGTAACTTATATCGCTCTAGCCAGGAGGTAGTGAGTGGGTCTCTGTCAGCAAAGCTCAGCTCAGCTCTTAGAATGAATCCATTTCTTTGCAGGCTGGTGCCCTTAGTTCCAAGCTTCATTTCATAGGAAGAAGAGGCCAAAAAAAAAAAAAATCAAAATTAAATCAAAATCAAAGTCAGTGTGTTATGATTCCTTCACATTTCTAAGGGGAATACTCTGGAATAGGAATGATATTTCCATTGAGGTTTGCACCGCCAGTTGCTTTAATTACATTAAATAGTGGTGTAAACCTCAGCTGAATGTAAACGGACTTCAGCAGGAGTCGTTAGCATAACCATACTGAAACGCAAGGAATAATGTTACTAGTGTTAATGTGCTAACCATCTTTATTAAATTAATCCTGTGAAGTGTTAATTTTTACAAATTTTGTTGTGTGCACATTGCAAGTCACTAGTGTTTTGTGGAAAAGATTGAAAATGCATAGAGTTATTGTGAAAAAAAGTGAGAGAGAAGGTTGCTTTGCCTCCTGTCTGCCTTAAAGGAAGATGGAGATTTTTGCATCAGATTCTATCCATGCTGAAGAGAGACTCATGATATGGATATTAAATGCCACCGAAATCCAGAAAAAGAGGGTTAAAAGGACCACTTTGTTGAAAGTAATTACAGGTCTGTTCACTTTTTTCTTTTTTTTAGTCAGTGACATTTCAATCTTGACTTCAGAAGTAAGAGGCCATAGAAAGATTTTGTTCCTGTGTGATATAAAACAGTGAGCCCCAGCTAGACACTGCATACTTCCATCAAAAACAAAACAAAACAAAACAAAAACCACACAGTGGCATTTATTTTACTACAGTACAAAAGGTAAATTGTTTATAATGCCCTGATGAAAGCATCTCTCTCTCTCTTTCCCCCTCTCTGTCTCTTTCTTTCTCTTCTTTCTTTCTCCTTCTCTCTTCCATCTCTTTCTCTTTTTTCTTTCTCACTTTATCTTTCTTTTTCTCTCTCCTCTCTTTTCTATATCTCTTTTTTCTTTCTCACTTTCTCTGTGTCCCATCTCTTTCCCTCTCCCTCCCTCTCGTTCTCTTTCTCCTTTTTTCTTTCTCTCTCTTCCTCTCTGTCTTTCCCTCTCCTTCCCCCTTCTGTCCTCTCTTCTTCTCTTCTCTCCTCTCTTTTCTCACGTCACTTCTTTTTATTAACCAATGGTCCAAGTACCTTTCTTGCCTTCTTGAAACCAAGCTCATTTCTATTACTTCCATTATAAGAAACCCTGCCAGCTGCCTTGATTACAATTTTTTTACTGCCCAGGTAGATTCAGAGGGCCTAGTCCCATAAAAGGCTTGATGACACTAGGTTCCTAAAATCGGCAACTCTGACTGCACCTGAATTTTTGATCTGTTTTTGGTTGTTCCATGCCGAAGTTGTTGCAGTAACCTGTGCCTGGACATTCCTCCTCTTTTATACTCCTTTTAATGGGCTGTGCCAAATCATTTTCCAAGATCCTCACCACTCAAGCAACAGCTTTTTATTTATTTAATTACTTTCATTCCCTTTGTACATCACATACAGTAGATATTTGATGGTCTTAGGTTCATTAATCCTGAATCCTCAGAATGGAAATATGTTAATATTTCCATTCATTCACTCGTTGATTTTTCCATATCCCTCCTTGATGACCCAAAGGTATATAATTTGGTAAGAGACCAAATTAATTATTTCTTGGCACTCTTTATTATTTTGATAGCTTATTATCAAGGTATAGCTTCTTTCTTACACATAGTAGCTGACAGAAAAAAATAGTAAATTATCCATTTAGGGCTTTAAGGTTTACACAGAGCTTTATATAAATTATTTAATTTAACCCTCAAACCACTTTTGTGAGATTAAAGATACTATAGATATTTTCATCCTCATTTAATAGATAAGGAAACAGGGACTCAGAGATCTAATAAATTTCTGAGTGGAATTCAAACTCAAGTCTTTCCTGATTTTTACTAGATAAGAGCCAAAATGTCACCCATTTAAAAATCCATTTTTTTTCTTGTTGAATCAATCAATAAATGTGGATAGAAATCCTCTTTTTTCCACTAATTGTGACTCCAGACTTCAGTTTGGGGTTTAATTGTAGCACGTTGTCTGAATTGAACTGTCTATACAATCAAGGAAATCAATTTTAAAAAATTAGCATTCTCTTGGTTTACATGTCAAAGTAGGCTTGAATTCCACTGAAAACTACAAGTAGGATCCTGGCCTTTGAGTTATATCTCAGTTTTTCTCCCACTAAACTCTTAATCAGTTGAACTGACTTGACCTATTGTCTCTGAATTATGTACTCAATCTTTCCAGTTTATAGGTTAAACTTTTATCCTAAATATACCTAATTTTGAAATATATATATTGCATACATGCCATGTTATATGTAATATTTTATAATATGCAGTGCTTTGATATAAAATATATGTTATAGAATTAACAGGTTATATTATATAATCAATAAGAAATTTAATGCAATTTCCTTAAAATTCAAACCACCAGACTGGGAATCAGGAAATTGGGTTCTAAATTTTGATTATAATGAGGTTACGTGACAAAGAACAAATCATTTATTTTCTAAATCTCATTTTCTGAATTTGTAAAAGGAAATGGGACTAAAGTCCCTATGACTAAGTCATAGAGATCAGGAAGAGCTGAATTCAAATGTGGCCTCAGATATTTCTGAACTGTGTGGCTCTGTTTTTAATCTGTCTGCCTCAGTTTCCTAAGCTATAAAATAGAGATCTTTAATAGCTCCTCCCTTCTAGGCTTGTTTATAAAGTCAGTGTCTAGCACACATACTAAGTACTTTGTAAATGCTTGTTCCCATTCCCTTTAAACTTCAATGTGCTGTGACTTGTGACCCATAGGCCCCTCTATCTTTAGCATTTGATATGAGTCTTATAATTGGTACTAAGGAAAGAGCTTTATTTTTTTTTTTTTTTTTTTTTTTTTTTTCTGATTTTCATTCTATCAGTTGGTGTCTATACTGATCCAATTGCTAATATATCTTTTCTGTTTCTTGGTAGGACTGGGTAATGTTATTAAATGTAAAATATTTTCATGTCTCAATTTTTGAGATTTTTACTTTTTTCAGTGCTTAAAGTAGTTTTATAGACAGCCTTTTCTGAAGTCTCAGACCTGTACTGTCTGTATGAGGATGGTGGACACAATTTTGGGGCCCAAATTGCTTTTTCGTGGATTAGTATATTCCCATCTATCTCCAGAACTGTCATTAAACTCCTAGACCTTACATTTTTCAGGCAGGTGGGAGAATGGTGCATTTAAATTCTCTGTTTAGTTAGCTCTTATGCTAGGTACTTTTCTAGGAGATGGGAAAGTGCTTCCTTTTAGGAGTCCAAGTAGAGTGAAGTTGCCCCTGAAAGGGAATTATCTTAATTTTCCTTTTCATATTTGAGGTCTGAAAGGTCTCACATAAATATGAGAGTGCTGGCTTCCCTATCATTTATCAATTCACTGGATTTGAAAGCTCCCTCAGTTTAAAGTGTTTCTCCAGACACAGACATCACTGATGCTTGAACTCATTTTCTGATTTTAATTCTCCTTTTGCCATTGTCAACCTGAAGAAATGCAGATTTTGATGATTTTTAGAATGCCAGCTAACGCGAGGATTTAATATGCCATATATGCTCCAGAGAATTTATACGGTTTGTGTCTGTAAAAAACTAGAAATAGCTGCAGTGAAAACCAGTGCATATGAGAGCCCAGCAACAGGGTGCACTAGTGAGCCTTTAATTTCAAGAGGCAGAAAGAATCCTTGATTCACTTTCCTTGCAAAGCCCCCAATGGAAGAAATAAAAATGTTTTTGTATAATATTGTCATATGCACACTTCTGATTTTAGGCTTTTGCTTCTTCGTGCTCTCTCTTTGGTATGCATCAAATGTGTGTAGTGTGTTAGAATGCACAAATATTTTTAAATGTGATTCATTCTGACAAATTTAGGAAATAAAAAAGAAGAGATTCAAGGGAGACAGTCTCATGGTAGTCACCAATTTGAACCCCTGGAAAAATTCAGTTCCATATCCCAGAGCCTTGAGGGAATGTCTTCCAGGTATCAAGGAAAACCCCAAGAAATAGCCAGCTGCTGAATTTTCGACTTGGTCAAGCAACAAATGTTTAAAAATGTGATTTTTAGATCCTTTGGACTAGGAATCAGAATATCAGTATTTTAGTCCTGGTTTTCTCAATAATGACCTGTGTAATTTTTTTTTTTTTTTAGTCTTTTTCCCAAGCTCAGTTTTCTGTTCTGTAAAATGGAGACAACAAATGTCTTGTCTACTATACAAGGTTGTGAGGATCACAGGACCATGTACTCAAAAGCTTTTAAAAAAATTCTTCAGCACCAAACACATGTAAACCATTATTATTGCTAATAATAATAATTGTTCATATGATATTAATAAGAATATTTGTTTTGTTGAATAGTAATAATGATGTTAATAATGGGATCTTAAATCTCATAAAATTACCCATCTTCATTCTAAGATAAGGTATTTCCTTGCTAAAGTGCCTGGAGAGATGCATTTTTACTGCTCTCTCACCTTTTCCTGCTAATCAAACAATAAACAGTGACATCAGTTCAAGTCACTCAGGTGAATCTAGGTGGCTTAGCAGGTAAATTTCCTATTGTTAACCCAGCCTGGTAGATAGTGAGGTTTCTTTTGATGGACAAACACAATCTTTTACAATTGTACAAAACAAAAAGATACTGTCTTTTACAAATAGCTTTAAGTAAATTTTTAACAGGATTTTAAAATGTTTTCATAATCTAAAGCATGACCCCAAAGGAAATCTTTGCAGTCAGATATGTAAATCTCTTGCAGCCCATCTGATTTTTTTCATTGCTACCTTTATAAGAAACATGCACTCCACAAGTCCCTCAGCCTACCAAAAGTTCTAATTTTGACACGCACACAGATGTTTAACAGCACTCGGGAAGTGTAAAGTTCACCATCTCTCATTTTGTAGCTCTGAGACTATAACAACAGAGGTTCTCTAATACAACTTGTGAGGCTCAGAAATGTAGGGAGATGTGGTGGGACATGTTGGAAAGAGAGATAGAAAGGCTAAATTAAAGGATAGATTTACAGTTGTATCTTCTAGGGAGAAAAAGGATCGGGTTAAAATTAAGGACTTTTTAGTGATTTTTCAGGATGAGTCTGGAAGAACATCTAGCCTGTTTCTGTCTATCTTACCAGTTTCACTCTATAGCTTCATGGAAGATTTAAAAATTCTCGGACCATTCATTCATCAAATATTTAAGTACCTACTAGGTGCACAACTGAGGGCTTGGTCCTAAGGTTTCACATATACATATTGTATATAAATAATACTCATCACCATGTTTTTCTTTCTTTCTTTTTTAAATTAAATACTCAAGTCATGGGAAAACAAGGATGACTCTTTGTTGGTACCCAGAGCCATGACGGGAATTAAAAATAAGAAAGTTAAGAGATGAAGTGATGGCTTCATGGCTAAGGTAAAAGGTTATCTTATATTTAAGGAGTCAAGTACATCTGCATAACTGAGATTTCAGTAACAAAGAAGGCAGATGAGGTATCCTCCCTTCCTTCCCCAAGAAGAGGAAAAAAAAAAAAAAAAGGCAAATGATTTGAAGGGCTGAGTTTTGTCTGGGAAGGAGGTACCCGGTGCCTGTCTTATTTTAAGGTAACACTCAACTTTTTTTTTTCCACATAGGAAATTGCCAAAATGGATGTCATCAGCTGCTAATTAGATGTATTTTAACTACAGGATCATTTTACCAGCTAGTACTGTTATTATGTGCTTCAATGTGAATCCTTAGTGGAGCTATTAAGACAGGAAAGTGAGAACTTATCAGACATTTAGTGAAGGACCCTGGGATGGTGAAAGTACTTTTTTAGGACTGAAAGGACTTTGAGCTTCCTCCCAACCCAGAGGAGAATGATTCCCTTGAATCCACCCTTTGGTATTTACCTTCTCTTTTTCTCTCCCACTCTAGACTTCTCACATCTCTAAGATACAACCCGGATACTTGTTTGCAATTTGCTTGGCTTTCTAGACTGGAGCCAAAGCCAGATATAATGGGGGTGGGTGAGAAGAGGAGGAGCTATAGGATTAAGGGACTCTAGAGCTAGCTAGATTTAAGTGCTGGTTTTATCGTGAAGTTTCTTTGCCCTAAGAAAAGTTTTATTTCCAAAGTATTTGTAATTTATTTCTAGGCTGTTCTCTCCAGGCCAGCTGAAGGCTGCTAGGATCTACATTCTCTAACTGGGGACAGACTAAGATCTTCAACGCTAAATCAGGAGACAGTTAGATGGGTAGTTAAGTGAAAAAAAAGTAAGATTTCAGATTCAAAGCTTTGTACTCCTCCCTCCACCTCTCTCTCTCTCTCTCTCTAGTTCCTCCACCACGAGCCAGGGCTTACCATCTCCTATCTCCATCAAGCCGGGGAAATGGCCTTTATTTGTTTCCCATTTGGGAAAAAAGAAAGTAATGTTTCCTACATATGAGCCGTACATTTTATCTCCTGGTATCCTTCAAACACCTCCCCCCCATTCTCACCTCAGTTTTAGTGCATGGTATTTTTATCATCTTTAAAACAAAGTGGCTGGCAAAATATTTAACAGATTAGAAAGAAATGTTTTTATTTTCTCGAATTTGAATTGGGTTATCTGCCTATCTTGTTTATGAAATTTTGTGCAGTTTTTCCCTGCACAGACTGTGTGACTCTCAAATCTTCCCCAGCTCCATTTCCATATTTCTGCGTGCTTGTTCTTTGTTAATCACTTGGCAAGCGCTTATTTGAATATTAAAAATTTCTTTAATCATCAAAGGCAGGAGCACAGCTTCATGAATATTCATATTTCTTCTCCTCAGACTGGATTCTAGTTCATTACCCTGCAGTAAAGCCAAACAGTCATCAATCCCGCTCATTACAGCCGCTGGCGTTTTGATTGGCTGCCTGCTGCTGGTAGCTTTCCCCTTTTTTTTTTCCCCTATGAGCTGTCTTGTACCTGCCAACAACAAAAAAAATATCAACAATGCAAGAATAAATTTCTCTGGTTGAAAAACAACTTTGCAAACTTGTCAAATAGTCCTCATGGCTTCCCCCCCTCCAAAAAAGAAAACAAAAAAACCCCAACCCTAAATAAATAAATAAATAAATAAGAGAGAAACTTGAGCTTTAGAGATGAATATTTGTCAAGAGAGTTGACGTAAGTTTCATTTGCATAATGACTTTGTACTTCTGCATTAATAAAATTTGCATATGAAGCCATGTTAATTACTCCTGATCATGCTTTTTGCATTCATGCATAGTAATTTTCTCCGACTTGTGAGAATTAATGTCTTGGCATGGGGGGAGGGGGCTGAGAGGACTGTCAAGTTTCAGTACCAGGGTCCCTTGCTTACTCCTTTTTTCCTTCACAGTGTCTCTTTCCCTGATCTCAGACTCATTTATGCAATATCAGTCGGAATCCTCGGTTGTAAATATGTATCAATTTAAAGGCAACCGGTGCTAAGGAAGATATATAATACATAAGAAATGTATGTAAGAGCTATATTTTCGAACACGTATGATCCCTATGTCTCACCCTTTCCACCCCTTGCCTCTCAATCTCTTCCTCCCACCTCCATCCCTTTCCTTCTCTACGTTCTCTCCTCCCCTCCTTTTTTCTCCCTCCCCCCCACATACTCTCTAGTTATGTAAACATGATCTAGGAAGACAGAAGATACTTCAGTGGGAAAAACTTGAGCATTTAGCTATGGGAAATTATTGTGTTGAGTTTTCCCAAATCCTATCAGGCAATTGTCCATTATGTGTGTTTCTGTGTATGTGTATCCATGCTTGCCTCTGTGGATGTGGGAGTGAATGAATGAATTGGTACATGTCTGAAAGGAAGGGAGACAGGCTGCTTCTCATATTTCAAACAGGTGAATTCCTTTTAAAAATAAATTCTTTCACTCTCCCATCTTAGAGTTCAACTGTTGTTTGCTTGTGTTAGTTGTGCTGATGCTTAAACATGATGCAGAGAATGGAAGAAAAATGAATGGAGAAAAAACAAATCCAAGCAAATGCAAGCCTAAAATGGGATCTGTGCTGTCAATATCTCTAGCAGAGATTTGTGATGTCCCATAGGATACCCAGAGCAGGCTCTCAGATACAGTGGGAGGAATTGATAGAGAATACACAGGATTCCAGAATTTTTGTCAAATCATTGGATTTTTTGCATCATTAGCCATAATGCTATTTATATTTTGTACATACTTTTCAAATGTTTTAATATTAGGTGTTTTTGACAAGAAAATCACTGGCTTCTCAGGTCAGACCTAGGAAGTGATGTGTCCTTTGGCCCAGCTGGCAGGAAGATTCAGAATGGAGGCAAAAATCCCACTTCTTATCTCATGGTGGTTTGAGATCCGATTTTTTTCTTTATTCACTGTGTATGTAGGAGAACATAATGATCCAGGAATTTCTCCTCCAGTAAGTAACTAGCCTTTTGAATATTGTCACAACTAACATTAGTGAGAATGGTCCTTATTTACCTGCAGAGGGAGTGGATTGGATAGTTAGGAGTTCTGGACTCTCCCTCTGGTCCTGGCACTATCTTGCTTGGTAATCTTGGGTGAGGGATTTAATCTTTTTAAGACTCAATTTCCTTATCAGTAAAATAGAGTGTGACTCTCCAAGCTTCCTTTCAGTATTTTTTTCTGTGATTCTAAATCCGCTTAGAATGGTATCACTCTTACGGCCATACCTCCATTGCCTAATTGTTCACTGATCCTCTGGAACTTGGTATCTTGTCCAGATGAGTGTGTACCCAGATCACTTTCTTTGGATTTGTATCCCTGGCACTTAGCACAATGCCAGGCACATAATAGACATTTGATAAATGTTTGCTGATTAATTGATTAATCTTTTTCTTTTCAAATGAGAGAAAGAGAACTTTGGCAAAATAACCAACAAATACTGCAATAAGATTGGGAAGCAATCTCATTTTTAGATCTCTAGCTATTTCGCTAAAATCTAACACAAATCCTAGGAAGTGCAAACTGAGCTGGCCATAATAGAACACCATATATAAAGCACAAATAAAAAAAAGTACATTTTATTATCATTATTACAGCTGACTTATATGTTTTACCCTGTGTCAGATATCAGAATAATCTCTTGTCATTTCAGAAATGAAAAAAGGAACGATTTAATTTATTTTTAACCTCAATGCCCACTTGTCTTAAATAATTCCCTTCCTGTTGGAAAGTAATTTTTAGTTCACTTTGATTTTGTGAAACTTGTCTACCCAGGTTGGAAATGGTTCAGTAATTATTGATTTTTTCAGTTTATTAATAATGATTGAAGAGATGGTGACAAAGAAAGGCATCACCTGGCCTATAAATGGATGGGGATAGTGGTAATGGTACTCAGAGAAGGGGAGGAATTGAAGTTCAGACTGCTAGCTCCACTGGAGCTAAGCATTGTAGGGATAGCCAATCCCCTTCTTTTGGTTTTGTGGATATTTGCTGCCTTCCCTGGGGCTTAGGCCTGGCTTTCACTTTCAGATCTGGTTCTCTTCTTTCTTTTGCTCTTTCAGGCTCTGCAGGGCTTGGCTACTGTTCAGCAGGCCCCTCCCAGACTCTGACAGCTTGCCTGGCAATACCCAGTCCACAGCCCAAACCCTATCTATCCCCTTTGTAGCCCTGCATGAGCCCCTATTGCCTAAACAATAATCTCAGACATTAGGGCCGCAGCTTGTCAGACCTCCTTAAATCCAGGAGATTTATTATTCAGGGACTCAACTGGGAAATCTTTATTGAGCACCTACATTTGGTGTGATGAAGATAATGTGCTCCCAAGCACTCGAAAACACCTAACAGTCTTTAGGGGGATTTGGATTCAAAAGTGTGATTGTGAACCTTTTTTTGTATCTTGGACCCCAAGTAAGAGGTCAAAACTAGAGGAAGACTTTTAAGGTATCTCCTGGGGCTTCCGTAGAGTTCAGGGAGGAAGCTACATGTTGGGCAAAAGTTTGCAATTTGGGCTGAGGAGAAAGAATTCTGCTTTTCTCTTGGCCCAGAGTCTGGTTGTTGTGGGCCAAGAACACCCAGTACAGGATAGTTCTTTGGGTAAAATCTGGTGACTTGGGGGTGGTGGGGGTGTTGGTGGAAGGGAGGAACCATACAGTGTTTTTCTTCTTCATTTGTACCTGAGAGGCCCCAGAACATTACTCATTCTTACCTAGGTTACAATGCCAAATAAATTCTTTTGGCAAGACAGCATGGGGTAGCAGAAATAACAATGGACTGAATTTCAGAAGACCTGAGGTCAAGGACTGCTGCTATTTCTAATGACTCAGTCAAGTCATTTGAACCATTCTGGGTTTCATTTTTCTTGTTTAGAAAATGTGGAGATTAGACCAAATTCTTTCTTAAGATCCTTTCCAACCCTAACATGCATTTGGGGGTCCTAGCCTATAACATTTTATCACTTATGATTCTAGGAGGAATACCATTTACTTAAAAGTCAGGGTGGTATACTGGAAAGAACCGTAGGTTAGTATTGGGGCTGACATTTGCTTCATATGGTCTCATATGGACCAGTTACTTGGTTCCCCTGAGCCTCAGTTTCCTCATCTGTAAATTGAGAGTACCTGACTAGGTGACTTCTTGGGGACCTTTCAGCTCCAAGTCTGTAATATGGTGATCCTCTGAACTCTGTAACTTGTCAGTAAGGCCCTAAGACATTCACCCAGTCTCCAGTCACCAGACTTCATGTCATCTGGTCTGGGTCGAATTTGGTGGCACTCACTGGATCCCACAGTGTACTCCTACAGAGGAACTGAGAGCCAGGCCAACATTTTGGGAAACATCTGATTTCTGTTTGTCTGGCACAGGGAAGTACCCAAAATGTAATGTGGATACGGTGTCAGGGGACAGTGATCTCTACCTGTTTGTGTAGTGAGATCACACAATTGCACATTGTCCCATGAGCCACAAAGGAATGGCTTCTCTTTAAAAAATGGGTCTTGGCCAAATATTCCTTGTTATTCCCCCGGTCCTCCCCTGGCCCACACTTCCACGATGCTCTGGAGCTCAAGTAGTTCCTTACGCAGGGAATTTAGACTCTTCACTTGTGGTTTTGGCAAAAGCTTCACACAAATGTTTTGCCCTGGTGGTCTCCTAGCCATTTAAGATAAATGGCAAAATCAAATGCAGTCTTTGCAGAGCAGAGCAAATGTTGGATGTTGGGCTATGGATAAAGCATCACCCATTTGTTTCCCACACGTAGCTGTCTCCAGTTCTTTGTGACGGGGACTTTGGGGAGGGAGAGGCGATGCTGACAAACATAGCTTGATTAGAACAGGGAATTTTGCTGCTATTTCTGGGGATGGCATGGACAAGCTTCTTAGGCAGGATGGTGAAGTTCTTCATCTGCTTGGTTCTGGGTCTGCTTATTCCTGGCTGTGGGCAGGGGCAGGAGGAACTTCGCCCCTGAGGCGAAAGCGCAGGTGGATGGTAATGGAGTGGCAGCTTTGGGGCTCTTAGCAGAGGGGGTCTTGCCAGTCTCTTTAAAGGTTTACTTAGGAAAGCAAAGCCCATAAAACGGGGCGTTCAGCGTGCACGGCTGGAGCCAAGCACAATGGGGCACAGAGCTTGATTCTGGGCACTTGGGTTTCAGCACCTCTGGGGAGCCTGGCAAATGGCAAGGGCTTCCATTTTCTCTGTACGGGTATGTGAGGTCTGCTGTTGGTTGGCAGCCCTGCCTGAGGAAAGCCAGCCAGCCAGCCCAGTTTGGTGTCAGTTAAAGGCATTAACACAGCCATAAAATGGTAATTCCCTTTAGATTTGGCCTTTCCAAACCTTCTGGGTAGCTTCAGTTTTCCGCAGCTCTTACCATTTATAACTAGTCCCCTCTTTTTCATTCCCCTGTCCTCCAATCCTGTCCCTTCTCAGGCCCTTCTTCTGATTTTTACCTCAAGTCATTTCTCCTCCAAGCCTCAGTTTCCTTGCACTTTCCTAGCTCTAAAATCTCACCTACTTCTGTCCCAGACTCCCTCAAGGGCCACTGGGCTCCCCTTTTCTCTTCTCCCCCCTGGCCCCTGCAAAAAGGCCTTCATTCCCTCAGGGTAGGTCTGCCCGTCCCTTGCCCCAGTCCATGTGAACGTGGGTCCCCGACTGACCAGTTTTTTTCCTATTGTTTTTTTCTCCAGGGCCTTCCAGGCCTGCCAAGCTGCCGGCAGCTCCCATAACTGCCTCCTCCCACCCTCACACATCTGTGATTACGCCACCTCTCCGCACCCTGGCCTCTCTCCCACCCTGCTTTAGCCTGCCCTGCTGTGCTGGCCATTCAGTCTCAGTTGGTGGGACTCAGGCTGAGAGTCAGACTGAGACTTCAGGCACCTTTGGATGCCATTGTCAGTTGTCAGGTAATAGAACAAACGTTTTTTTCTGGTGGGGGGTGTGGGAAGAGGGGGGAGTTGGGGATGGGGAGGCGGACAGTGGCCAGCTCACTCGAACCTCCTTGAAGGACCCCTAAGGTGGGGAGAGTTGCAGCCTCTCCGTGGTGTGCTGGGGGAAAGGGGGAGCCAGGAGCTGGTGAAACACCCCAAAATTCTTTGTGGAGCCAGGGGAAGCCGTGCAAGCTAGTTAACTGATATTCTCTTCCCTGATGCTGTCGGACATCATCCATGTCCACCTTGGGTACCCAAACCTGAGAAGCTTCCCCTGAAGGGTATCTGAGCTGTCTAGTGTTCAATTTAATGTCATCATTTATGGAGCACCTTTTATGTGCTTGGATAGCTTTTACAACCAGACGTTTTCTTTTTGTCCGGCCCACTGCCAACCTCAGCCCTGTTCCCCTCAGGTTTTCAGTGTCATTCACGTTAAGAGAGTCTCTCTTTGAACATCCTTCCAGACCTGTAAATACTACTTGCTAACTGTGTGACCCTGGGTAAGCCATTCTCCCAACCTCATCTGTAAAGTGAGGTAGATTAAACGAGATGATCTCTGGGATTGCTTCTAGCCTTGACATTCGATGAATTGAATCTTTTTCTTTTGTAGATTGTAGAGCACATTTGTTTTGGACAGAGGACTCAAAAAAAGGTGTCTAGAGATAGTTATTAGGTTATACAATAAGTATGGCATCTCCCCTTCCCTTAACCCAGTTGGCTTTTAATGGAAATCAGCCCATATTTTGAGAGCAGATCAAGAATAATATATAAATGAAATCTCATCTCAAGCAGACTGCTTTGCTATGGTGCAGTATCTTTGTGGCAAGGTGTGAAATGGATACAGCTCCATCAAGAAGCTGAGGGGTGGACACTGTCGCTTTACCCACTTAGCATCTCTTTGCCTTTTGACAGGAGCTCAAGCACAGAATTCACTGGGCAGGAGAACCACAAGAGAAAAGGGAAGAAACCTTCTCTCTCCTTCTAGTTCAGATTGAGTGGGTTTTAGAAATGACTGATGATTATCAATGAACCTAGCTCCTCCACCTTCAGAGAATGTCACATTGTGAAGGAGTTTGCAGTGCGTTTGGGAAGAAAAGATCTAGATTTGAATCTCAGCTTTCTCCTTTTTTGGTTTTGCTGCAGTGGAGAGAGAATGGTAGATTTGAAGTTAGAGGGTTTAAATTCAAACTCCCAGATCTGCCATTTATTAAGTGACTTTGGGTAATTCAGGTAATTTTTCCAGTCCTCAGTTTCATGTCAGTGAACAAAGGGGTTAGGACAGGTTATTGCTAAGGATTGTAGCTGTGAATCTTAACAACTGGGTAGAGAAAATACAGGACTTGAAGTCAGCAAGAGCAAGCACTTTGCAAACCTTAAAATGAAATATAAATTCTAGTTGTCATTAGTAATAATATTATTTCCTTGGGTCTCAATTTCCTCAAATTTAAAATGAGGGAGTTAGACTAGGTGATTTCTAACCCCTCTTCTCTAACTGTAAACAATTCTATGAACACATGAATAAAAAAATATCTCCAGGTAAAGACTTCTTTCTCTACACACAGCTTTCCTTTCTTATTTCTTTCTCCCTCCCTTGCTCTCTCCTTCATTCACTCTCTCCTCCCTTCCTTTCTTCTTTCTTTCCTTCCCTCCTTCCTTTTTCCTTCATTCTTTCCTTCCTTCTTTCTTTCTGTTTCTTCCCTCTCTTCCTTTCTTCTTTTTCCTTCCTTCTTCCTTCCTTTCTTTCCTTTTCCTTCCTTTTTCCTTTCTTTCCTTCCTTTTCCTTTTTCTTCCTTTCTTTCCTTCCTTTTCCTTTTTCTTCCTTCTTCCTTTCTTTCCTTCCTTTTTCTTTTTTCTTCCTTTTCCTTCCTTCTTTTCTTCTTTCCTTTCTTCCTTCTTTCTTTCCTTCCTTCCTTCCTTTCTTCATTCTTCTTTCCTTCTCTTTTCCCTCCCTCACTTCCTTCCTTCCTTTTCTTCTTTCTCCAGTACCATATCACTAACTGCATGCTTGCCACAGTGCATAGAAATCATTTAGAACTTACCCAGTATTTCATTGAAAAATAGAATTTCCAGATTTGTGAGGCACTTGTCAGGAAGTTTTAGAAGTTTTGACCCCTTTGTAGCAGCCTTGGAACAGATCACTTCCTTTATTTTTTAATTTTTTCTAACTAGAGAAACAACCCCACCAGAGTCCTGATTTTTTTTGTTTTTCTGTTCTGACTTACTTGGATGGAGAAAAGGAGAAAGTAAAAACTAAAAATAACCAAGGAAGAAAAGACTAAATCTTTCAGGGGAGAATGCTAGTAATGATTCACAATTATATAGTGATTTGAGGTGGACAGAGTCTGACAATAGTACTATGAAGGTGCACCTTTCATTATCCCCATTTTACAGATAAGGAAACTAATGATCAGAAAGATTTGGAGACTTGCCAATTGGTCATACAGCCCATAAGAGTTGTCATCAGAATTGAAGTCTCCTCTGACCATTAGATTGTAAGCTCCTTGAGGGCAGGGACTGTCTTTTGCCAGTTTTTTATAGCCCCAGTGCTTAGCCTGGTGCCTGGCACACAGTAGGCACTCAATAAATGTTGATTGATTGCCTCAAGTGCAGAGCTTCAGCTCAGTGTGATTTGTGATGTAGGTGCATTTGTTTTTAGCTTTCTGATTTTGCACACTGGGGAATGCTCTGTTCACTAAGTGGGTGATGCCAGTTTTGTGGGGGAGAAAGATCTGTTATCATGGCTTCCTATAATCATTGCTGCCGTCTATGGTACTTAGAGAATAGACTGTATCAAAGCACATTCTAACTGTTTGTGACAGGCGTTGGTCAAGTTCTGCTTGAAAGGAACATGATCTCCCCTTGGAAAGAAGGCTTGCATATACTTAACCTCGTGTTGTCTTCCATCTCTGTATGAAAGCAGACAGCCTGCTGTTGGGGAGCAACAGAGCCTTGCATCCGGCCAGTATTTCTGCTCTTTGTAAAACTTGCACCCCACCCTGGCCAGCCAGTGTCAACATTACCCAACTGATGTGGTTTTTGTTTGGGAGTTTTACTCAGTTCGCATCAGAAGAGGCCTTAGTTCATTTTCACTGACTGACTTATTATGCCTTCTTGTTTCTTTCTCAGCAGGTTTGAGGTTTCTCAGAAAGCTAGCCCTTTTTGTAAAACAAGGCCACCAGTTACTAACTCTGCCCAACTGTGGGTGTTGGGGAAGGGGTAGGGTAAGAGTCCTGGATTTAAGGCAGGAGTCTTATGTTCAAAGAATGACCGTTCTTTGACTAGCTTTGTAAACCTTAAAGGGCCGGGTAAGCATCTGTTATTATTATTAGCTGTGTGACTGTGGCCAAATCACTTAATTTTTCTGGGTCTCACTTTCCACATTTGGTGGTTAGACAGATGATCCCTGACTTGACTAGCTCCTCTAGACTTCCCGGTGCTTTTTAGCTTTGCTGACATTATTAGTATTTGAGGCTTCATAAATGTTGTTAGTTACCTTGTTGCACCATCCTACCATGACCCCGAAAACTGAGCAGATAAAGTTATCTGCAATCTTTGAGGCTTTTGCTAGTTCTGCTCCCCAGGACGGGAAATTGTCACAATCATGGTAAGGAGGCACCCAGGATGCGGCTGCTATGAGCTTTATTGGACCACTGCCTTTCTTCCTCATTTCTGTTTTTAATTGATTGCGGGGCTGCTTCAATAGTTTAGTATAATTAGCTTTCCTCCCTCCTTTTGTTTTCCTTTAAGTCAGCTTGGGACAGAGTGCTGCTGGGCGATATTTTTCTGATCAATTTAAATACCTGAAAATATTCTATTCCAGTGGTTTTTGTCCCTTTGTGATTTCTGTCACTTGAATTGGGCTGTTTGCTTAAGTGTTTTTAGTGCCTGTGTAATTAGTAGTTGGAATAGAGTCATTAAATTTCTAGTAACCCCTGTTCAGGATATGCAGTCTGGTGTAAAAAGGAAAGGGGGCCACTGTATTTGCATCCTTCTCCCCTTTTCTTATCAGGATGCATTGAACCTCTCTCTTCAAATTAATATAGAAAACCCGAGTGTAAAAAATGCTTCACATAGGTTAATTGCATACCCATGAAATGTAAGCAGTTATTTATAGAAGGGTATGATTTTATGGGAGAAAGCAACATAGGTATGTGTGTGCATTTAGCCTGGCATTGGAGCATATTTTCAGGCCTGCAGCAGTCACTGTGCAATCTTCTCATGGCAAACGGGAGTTTTACTCTCTGAAATATTTGATTTTAAGCCAAAATTTGTACCTGGTACATAGTAGTATGGAGAAACAATTTGGAACTTGAATTGATTCTCCTTCCCTGAAAATCAGATTTTTGTCATAGAAGGATGGGGCGGAGTGCAGCAGTAGAGAGAGAGAGAGTAGGAGGCCTCACTTTGCCACTTGATTATCCTGTTCTGGGTTTATGTTTGCTCATCTGTAAAATTGGGGATAATAGGATCATAGGTTTAGAAGTAGACTTAGACATAATCTAATCCAGCAATTTTATTTTTACAGATGAGGAAACTGAGGCTTAGATTAAGTGACTTTTTCTCAAGGCCAGATAGGTTCTAAGTAGCAGAACAAAAATTAGTTGGATGAAGTAACCTTGGAGAGCAAATTGTATATGTTCTCAGGTTTGAGAGTCATTTTCTGTGTACTATGAATTTGAGGCACCATTTGTCGGACGGCCTTGTAAGAGAGGCCTGGGATTCTAAGATCCCTTTCATTGCTGATATTTTATACTCTGATTTTTAGCTTCCTTCCTCCCTTGACAATGCATATTCTGGGATTCTTAGACCTTTTGCAGCCCTGACAGTCATTTTCCAGCTCCACTATTCTATTCTGTGAATCTAAGTCTTTTTTTTCCAGTGCCAACATTCTAGGTTCCACATTTTTCACATTTTATGTTTTAGGATCTCTCTCAGCTCTAAAAATTCTAATAAATGTTTGTTCTCAGTGTATGTGGTTTATAATATACAAACATGAGTAAGTGTTACTATGTCTTACACGAACAGTACTATATGGAAAGGTTTCTTATTGAATCTATGATGCATATTTTAAAAGAAACCTCTCAGCTCTTTGCATGTCTGGTTGTTAGGAGATGGAAAAGAAATTGTGAAACTTCATTGCATTTTTAAAATCGGCAAATGGTCATCAGCCAGAGTGATTAATAAATAGGCCTGTGAACTTCAAGGAATAACACAAGAACACACAGGATTCTAGCTCAAGCAAGCAGACGTGTTTGCATTTAATAGAGGGAGCCAGTTTTAGTCATTAGTATATACTAAAATCACAGAGCAATCTTGTAAAGTTAAATTCAATTTACTTTTCTACTGAAATTGTGCTTACTGTATTATTTAACTAGTCTGGGGTTTCTTGGCATGAGTTGAAGCAACAATAAAGATAAAAGAATACCTGTAAGTAAATAGTAGGGTTTAACAGTAGAATATAGTTTTTTCCTCCTTCAATTATATCCCAGTGTTCATTTTGTGTTGGTTTTATAACCAGAGCCATCCAATGGGAAGCAGTGGATTAGACCACCCTTGATGTGAAAGCTTGATGCAATTAATACAGTCTGTCTCGAAAGCGGCATTATTTCAGAAAGTTCTGTGTTAATGATATGGTATGTGTTTCGCACATTTCATGCTAGAAGTGAGCTGGAGTTTCATTCCGGACTGGGTTTGATTAACACTGGAGGATCAATGGAAAGCAAAACGGGGATGTGAGTGGAGATTGCAGACTCATCCAGCTCCTATCACCTCACTCATCCAGTCCCTGGACAATGCCTTGTCTTTGCTTCCCTCTGAGGCAGATGTCAGATCCACCCAGATTGGGCTTTAGATCCGCCTTTGAGTCATAGGCAAAGAGGGGGAATGGAGGGGAAAGAAAATATGTGCATGTTTAAAGACAAAAGAAATACATCAGCATTGAGATCATGGCTAATTATTTTTTTTCTTTTTAGCATCTTGCAAAATAAATTTGTTGAAGGATCTCTCAATCGAAACAGATTATTTGAAAGTGTAACATTTCATGAATTCATTTGAGAAACATTTCCTGAGTGTCTACTGTGTATAAGATCTTGGATCCCTATCATGGGATATGCAGAAATGAATGGTGTGGTCCCTGCCATCAAAGAGTGTACATTCTGGCAGGGGAGGGAGTTCCAAACCCAAGTAATTATAAAGGAAAATTTGGAAGTGCAGAATTCTGGGCAAGTTCAAGAGAAGGATAAACCTCTTCTGGCTTATTCAAGGATAAAGGAGACAGGAGGAAAACGTCTGTTAGAGAATGCTTCATAAAGGAGGTGGCATTTAAGTGGGCCTTAATAGTTTTCTAACATTTACTTGCTCAATTAATAGGAAGGGATGTGTGTGTGTGCATATACACACAAATATAATCCCCCCTATATATATATGTGTGTACAGACATATTAAATATAGTTCTAAAAGTCTACCATATATATGTGTATATATACATACACATATTAAACTACTATATATATATATATATAAACTATGTATATGTCTATTTATAATGTTAATTACATATGGTGCTAATAAAATATATACATATACACACATATGCATATATATATGTAGAGAGTGCTAAAAGTTTGCCATATATGTGTGTACATATACATATATAAACAACTAAAAATCTGACCTGTATATATGTGTTTATAGTGCTAATTATATATAGTGTTAAGAAAATGCATACATACACACATATATGTATAGAGAGGGTGTTAGAAGTCTGCCATATATATATGTATATTCATATATACATTTATAAATGGTACTAAAATATCCTATGTGTATGCATGTATATAGTGCCAATTATGTATAGTGCTAATAAAATATATCCACATCTATATGCAAACACATGTATGTATATCTGCCTTTGTACTGAGTAAATAAATATTGGAAAGCTATTAAGGCCCAACTTAAATGCAGCCTCTTTTATGAAGTCTCCTTGGAGAGACAGATAAGACTGACTGACTGGTAGCTATATGTATGTATATATATTCATACACACACTCATACACACACACACACACACACACGGATTTGTGAGTGTGTTTTCTATTGAGTAAATATTAGAAAACTATTAAGGCCCAGCTTAAATGCCACCTTCTAACTAGGTAGACAGACAGAAACAGCTAGATATAGCTATCTCTATGCCCTTTTATATATACCTATATACTATGTGTGTCTTTATGTGTGCATGAGTGCCTGTGTGTATATATTCTACTAAATGAATTTTAGAAAACAGTTAAGGCCCAGCTTACACACACACACACACACACACACACACACACACACACGCACATTTACTGCTATGCCCCAAGCTTCCTGATCAAGGAAGCCTACAGAAATAACAGATTTACTGTTCAAAAATAATTGAGTACAGTTTAGTTCAAATCAGCTAATATGAGCATAGTTGTTTTTGAAGGTGGAGATAAAAGTTTAGTTAAAAGATAGAGTTTTCGTACTCGTGGAGTTCACAATTATAAGCACAGAATCAATAAAGCCAGACAAAATTAAATGTGATTCAAAATTATACACAATAAATGGCAAGTACGTATTCACTAATCATGGATCCTATGTCAGGTAGCATGCTGAGTACTGAGAATACAAGATCAAAAAAAAAAAGAAAAAAAGAAAGAAAGAAAAAAGAACAAAATACTAAGATTCTGTTGATTTTAATGGAAACATTGATATGCAAAAAACACAACATACAAGATAGATACAGGACAATAAAAATGTACAAAAAAAAGTGTTTTACGAGCTGTCATAACTAATGATTGGAGATCAGGAAGACTTCGTGGAAGAAGAATCATTCAAATTGAGCTATCAAAGTTAAGCAGTAATTCAACAATTCACATTCTAAGATGTGACATTCCAGGCACTAGGAACAATAACAAGAAGAACAGTGAGTGGTCTCTTATGCTTATAGCATAGAAATGAATGATATGAGACAAAATTGGAAAGGTTGGATGGTATCAGATTGTGGAGGGCCTAAAGAGACAGGCTAAGAAATAAAACTTTTTGAGTAAAGAAATAATAATAATAACAAAAATGTGTCATAGTTTTTACTATGTGTCAGGTCCTATAACTAAGTGTTTTCTAATCTTCTTATCTGATTCTCAAAATAAACTGGGAGATAAGTGCAATTATTGTCCTCATTTTACAGGTGAGGAAACTGAAGCAAATAAAAGTGAAGTGCCTTAGTAAGTGGCTGAGGTCAAATTTGAACTCAGATCTTCCTGACTACAGCCTCAGGACTCTATCTGCTCTGCGACCTAGCTTGCCAATTACTTGGCAAGGTCTTTGCTTGAAGAATGTTGCAGTGATACAAAGGGAGAGTGTGGGAAGGAGGGAGAAAGTAGGAACGGTTCTGACTGCTTTATAGGAGGGCTGCTGAATTAGTCCAGGGTCATATGTAATAACTAGGGCTTATTCTAAGGTGGAAGTGGGGTGAGGGAGGAGACATGCAAAAGAGAGCATAGAATATACTCTTTTCTAACTCCCCCATTTCTTGGAATCACAGGCTGCCATGAATGCTATACCAGACTGATTTTCCTCAGATGTGCTTTGCCTTGATGCACAGACCAACCATACATGGCCTACAGGATTCATAGGAAGGGACTGTCATGTTGAAAAGCAATTTCACAATGTGGCTAACAGAACAAATGAGAAAGGCCCAGTGATGGGAATAGGAGATAGATCTCAAATTTTTAGAAAGGACATTGATAAGCTATAGATACGGAGATGGGACAAACAAGATGATAATAATAATAATAGCAATAATAGTAATAGTGAGAATTTATATAGGATTTAAGTCTGCTAAATGCTTTATCTCAGGATTGTGAATGTTGCTATGTAAAATTGTTGCAACAAACTAGTGTAATCTAATGTGGACAAGGAAGATCCAGGAGGGCTTAATAGCTACCTTAAAGAGGCAATTAAATATTGGCCAATCAGTCAATAAGCATCGATTATGTAGCTCCTATGTGCCAAATGCTCTGCTAAATGCTGAGGATATAAAGAAAGGTAAAAGATAGTCCCTGATCTTAAACTCACAAATCTAAGTTTGAAAAAACTTAAAGTAAAATGAGTGATCTCTCTAGCTGGTGGGTTCCTCACTGGAAGTCACAAAAAGGCAAAATACATTCTTTAGCTATGTTATAAGAAGATTCTTGTTCAGAGACTTAACTCTATGATTGGGAAAATAGGAGATCTATTATATTGGATCAGAGCTTTAGAGTTGGGAAGAACTCCAGCCAAGTTCTTAGCATCCTGAGGTTCAGTAAGGATCTCATAGACTAGTGAATAGCAGATCTAGAATTTGGACTCAGATTCTAAATCTAGAATTTTTCCCTCCCCACTCTATCCCTCACTCATCGTTAGAGAGAAAAAGAATGTGCATTATAAGGAGGCCATATGGTATAGCTCAAAGGTTTGGGAGATTCCAGACCCTACTGCTTACTCCAGTTAATAAACTGGAATTATCATGCAAAAAACCGTTTCACTTTCCCGAATATGAGTTTCCTTGACTATAAAGTGAGAGTTGGAGATGACTGGGCCAGAAGATCTCTAAGGCCCTTTCCAGATGGATCTGGATTCTAGACGGCACTAAAGCCCTTTCCAGTTGCCATATTCTGTGTTCTCTGAGTCAAAGGTCCCATCTAGCTCTGACGTCCCATGCTCTTCATTCATTTTTCAAAGTCAGATTTTTCTGTCCTGTGACTCTGACATTTCTATAAATGGGGACGGCGGGCCAGCAATTGCTGCCACATATAGAGAGTTAACTAGATTTAATTTCACTATTCTCAGGCTAGACCCTTCAAACGTTCCAAGCGCAGGGCAGAATCAAAGAATTCTGTTTCAAATACATACAAGATGTTGCTGTTTTTCTCCTCTGACAGGAGAAGCATTTGGAAATGCAGTTTTTTTTTTATAGCTGTCTTAAAAAGGAGTTTGGATGTTTAGCACAGCTGGTGCTCATTACATTATGCACTATCAATAAAGTAGCATGTGTAATTAATTTTTAATGCAGTGCTATACGCAGTGCTTTAAAGCAGTTACTGGATGGGGAAAAGCGGCGATGGTCACCGCAACAGAGATAGTGAATTGAGACTTGCATGTTGCCTCCCGAAAGGAGGTTGCAGAGTGATAGACAAGTACGTAGATATCCCTTCAGAGAAACCTTCCTCCTCAGCCCTGACTCCTGGGCTTGAGGCCTACCTTGCCAACTCCCTCCTGGAGGTCTCCACGTGGCTACTCTTCTTGTGCTTTCTGAAAATCAGACTGCCTCTCAGCCTCCTTCCTCTAAACCAACTTGTTGATGACTTGTTATTATTTCCCATTTCTGTCACACCACTGACTCAGTATCCTGTGTTCAAAGCCTCTGGGTTACCTTTGATTCTCTTCTCTCTCTCACCTCTCACAGGCAGTCAGTCCCCACGCTCTGTCCCTTCTACCTTTTCTCTCCGTCCCCTCCTTGTCATTCTCACAGCTTCAGTTTTCCTTCCTTCTTGCCATTCTTTGGAAATAGCCTTTGGACCAGTGTCCCTACTTCAAGTCTCTGCCTCCCTGCATTGCCCCATTTCATACTTACATACATCCTGCCGGGAAAATATATTTCTGATTGACAGCTCTCACCATGTCACTCTTCTTTGATTAGCATACTATATTTATATGCACTCATATATGTGTGTATATTCATTTTGTCTTTTATTTATTTCAACTTATCTAATTTATTCATTCATTTTATTTACCTACCGAGATCATTCATTCATTCACTTGTTTCTTCATTTTTTCCCAAGTCCTTAAAGTGTGACTCAAATCCCTTGGAAAAAAGTTCCATGATGATTTCTTAGCACCTAGGTAGGAATGACATTTCTGAACCAACACATTGACCTCCTTTGACTATGTAAAATCACTACTCCATCATTGAGCTAGGAAGCCAAGGACCCTATTTCTCAATTCCTCAGCTTCATCTTCCTTTGTAGCAATGATTCCTATTCTTTTGGGACTTCTGAAATCCTGTCTGATTTCATGACACCTCCATCCAGTGGTGTGCCGGAGCCAGCTCTGACCTTCTGAGGATAAACTGGTTACGTTTTCAGTGTGAGCATTTACGCCTAGGAATTGAGCAAATACTACAAGTCAGGTTTTGTATTATTTTGTTGGTTGTCTAGACTTAAGAAAGTGGTAGGAAAAAATGTTAAATGTAGAAGTGTGTCATGGGGACTTATTAAAAAAATGTGGCTGTTTTAAACAAATGTTAATTAATTAACAATAAAACGTAATCAAAATAAATTATTTATTAACAATTAATAGCATACCCTTGCCTTCATTCCTGCTTGTTAAAATGCATAGCATAATTACCAACAAAAAAGAGAGAAAGGATGACTTATTTTACTGTAGTCATACTATATCTGGTCATGAATCAAGAATTACAAGAGCCTATGATAAATGTTATTGAATTGATTGTTGTCAGCCAGATAGGTCTTAGATAATAGATTTAAAGTTAAAAAAAAATAAGAGGTTTCTTTTCTTCTTCTTTTTTTTTTGCTGAGGCAGTTGGGGCTAAGTGACTTGCCCTGGATCACACAGCCAGGAAGTGTTAAGTGTCTGAGACCAGATTTGAACTCAGGTCCTCCTGAGTTCAGGGCTGGTGTTCTATCCACTGCGCCATCTAGCTGCCCCTCTCCCTTCATTTTTATAGATGAAGAACCAAGGCCTGCAAAAGTCCAGAGACTTGCCCAAGATCAAATGGATAATATAATAATGACATATATGTCATATAATATAATAATTATATATATATACTATATAATAACATATAATAAATGACAGAAATGGAATTTGAATTCGGGTCATATGCTTTTAGCTCTAGCACCTTTTGCTCTGCCCCCAGCATCACGGGAAGATCTAAATGGTGGTAAGAGTCCAAAGTCAGACAATGGAGATAAGAGTTCTGGATCAGAGGGAGTGTTGCTTTGAAGGTTTCAGCCATCTGGGACCAAGGGTTCTGACATCTCTGATCCTTTGGCCTTTGGGTCAGGAACTGGTCAATCTTACTTTCTGGTGTGCCTTTAGTCTTCATATTCCCTTCTTTTTCTACTTGGCTTGCATGGAAAGCAAGAAATTGACAGAACAGTGCATTGTATTGATCTTCTGGTGAATCTGTGTTCTCAGTCACTGGGAACTCTTTCCACTATAACAGGTCAGGAGCAAATACAAATCCCTCTGATTGGCACTTAAAGCCTTCATAATCCTCCCCCTCCCACTCTCTCACCCCCAATTTTCCATTCTTTTTTGGCCCAATACCCCATGTTCCTGCACTCTGTAGTCCATTAACACTGGCCTCCATGCTATTTGATGAACAAAATGCTCCTAGGTCCTAATGTCTTCACTGGCTGTCCCTCAAGACTTTCTTGTCTCTGTCCCAACTTCCCTTTAAGACCCAGCTAAAATCTTACCTTTGTTAATGTCATTTAATTCCAGTGCCTTCTCTCTGTTGATTTTTATAATTTATCCTATCTATATCTTGTTTCCGTGCTGTCACCTTCATTAACTTCTGAGCTTCTCAAAGAAAGGGATTGTCTTTTTCTATTCTTTGTCCACCTCCTTACCCTCTCAGCATTTGACATTGTGCTTGGCACACAGTAGGCACTTAATAAATGCTTATTTTCTGACGGACAATCCTACCAAACCTTCTTATCTTGTATAATTATTAGATATGTCTTTCCTTAAGCCCTTTCCAGCTTAGTGATGGATCCTTGATTCCGGAAATTTGATTTCTAGTTAATGTTTTGGATTTTTTGACAGCTTATTTTTAAAATTAATAGTAATAATAACAATAATAGTTGGCATTCATATAGCACTTTAAAATTTCTAAGGCATTTTAAAAAATATTTTATTGGCACAACAATTCTGGGAGGGAGATAGATGTTATTGTCCTTGTCAACTGGGACAGAGGTTAAGTGACTTGTGACATCTTGGAGTTTACTGGCTAGATTTTTTTTTGAGGACTAATCCTTAAACCAAAAGCAATCTGATTCGAATTGGCCATCAATGGTTCTAAGCCAAGCTCCTGTTGGTCATTGTTTGGGTCTTGATTGATTCAGATTGAATGTAAATAGCAGTTATTTCTGTTTTGGTCAGAAACCCACAGGGTCTTCCCCTCCCAGATTGATTGATTTATTTAGATTTTGGGGGGGACTAGGCCAAAGAGGGGATTCTTTGCCCCAATTGCTATCTAAATTTAATTACTGAATGAATATGGCCTCAGTCAAACTGAGTCCTGTTGAAGAGCTTAACTTAAAAAGGCCAAAGTCTCCCATTTCATATAGGACATCTTCAGTCATTTTGATCTATCTCTGGCCATTGGGCCCAGGTGACTCTGGAGGGAAAGTGAGGCAGGTGACCTTGCACTGCCCTCTCACTGAAATCCAACTCACTTGCCTGTCATAGCATCATCTCCCTGATTTTATGGTCCTCTAAGAACAAAGGAGAAGGACAGACAACAACAACAGAAGTTAAATGATTGATCCAGAGTCATACAACCAGAAAGTGTCTGAGGAAGGACTTGGATCTTCCTGACCTCAGATCCAGTGTTCCATCTACTACAGCACCTACTTGCCTCCATCTAATAAAACTGACTTTATTTAAAGGTTAAGGAGAATTTCCCAATACCTCTCGATATCATTAGAGTTGCCTCAAGAGTATTGCCAGACCCTGTTTGATAAGATGTCCCTGCCAACCCACGAGTCTAAGGCTCTTTGATATTTCTGTGGTCCAAGGCTCCCCTTGAAATGACTTTGGTTTGGGGCATCTTGTTGATCATTCTAGTACAGTAGGCCTACTTTTTGAGGGTAGTAGAAGCCAAAGGTTGTTTCTGATGAAAGGGCTGCTTGTCAATCTCAAACAGGGACCCTCTGGTGAGAGAAGTAGGAAGTAGGTTAAGAAGAAACACAGACCATAGTCAGAAAGACCTGAGGTCAACTCCGGCCTCAGACTTACTATGTGACACTGGGCAAGTCACTTAACCCCAACTGCCTCACCATCAAAAAAAAAAAGAAAACACAAACAGCTGAAACTCTATTATCTATAAGCATATCAGTCCATTTGGAGGGTTTTGTTTGGCTTCTTTTACAGTGGCTTTTCCCCCTAATAGTATGATCTTGTTTTTTACCGAATACATCCAAGAGGCCCATCCAACCCTACAGACTTATGGACATTCATATGTCCAAAAGAGACAGATGTCTTTTTCTCATACCTTGCTCAGAGAGGAAGTAGAAGAACTGCAGCACCGAATGTGCTATTGTTCATTCAGAGTATTCTTTCTGAGAGGGATCTGAATGAAAAGGGCAGTAGACAGAGAGACAGAGAGAACCA
>JAJPUD010006208.1:44535-92136 GCA_023553655.1 Myrmecobius fasciatus
GGTGATTGGGAAGGAATACAGTGTGGTTTCTTCTCCTATGTAGACAAAGTCAAGAGAAAACCAATAGTATAACTTTTGCCTAGTCACTTGGGCAAAGTTTTCTTCATTGTAAGGTGTACTTGTAAATGATCTCTAACGTGCTATCGAACTCAGAATCCTGTGGTCTTTGCCTCTTTTATCTAAAACAAAACCTCTTCTTGGTTCCAGTCATTACAAAGGAGAACCTTGGTATTAATGAACATAAATCCTTAGGCAAATGTGTCATTTTCATCCAGAAATCACAAATCAAAGGACCTTAGAGACCACCTGATTCCCTTTATAACATCCCCAGTAAATAGTCTATCAGCCTTTGCTCAAAGGCATCCAATGAGGGGGAACCCATTCCATGGGCTCTGGAATATTTTTCTCTGCTAATGAGGGGGAACCCATTCCATGGGCTCTAGAAAATATTTTTCTTTACCTTTCTTTCTTCGGTTTTCCCCTTTCATTTTAAGTTCATTCCTCTAAGGCCAAGTAGAATACATTTAATTCATTTTCCAGTCCTTTCAATGCTTGAATTTAAGCAATCATTATGTTTCTTCTGCCTTACCTCTCTTGATCTTCTTACTCTAGTGAAATATTTCTACCTCCATCGAGTCATCTTCAAATGATCATTATCATTATCAGCTTTTCTCAGATAATCTTTAACTTATCAATGACTTTTCTAAAATGTACCAGACTGCGTTTGACAATATATACGGCACTAAGTATTTCAAGGTTCTGATACAATCATATTTCTGTGGTCCAACGTTAACCTGTTAATGGATCAGGTTCCCCTTGAGATGACTTTGATTTTGAGGAATCTTGTCATCCATTCTTGTGCTGGATTATTATTGAAGAGTACAGTTAACAGACATTGATTGTTTCCATTCAAAAGGCTGCTCATAGTTTGTCAATATCAAACAGGGATCCTCTGTTAACAGGTGCAGAATGTATGTTAGGAAGAAACACAGTTTTCTGTTAAGAAGGCCTGAATTCAAATTTAACTAAGACATTTGACACACAGGATTCCCAAACCCTATCAAGATGTTCAGGATTCTGGCTGATCTCTAGATGGATCACCAACCAACATTGTATAGGGGCCAAACCTTTCCTTCATCACAACCCCAAAAGCCTATAGTTTCATGATTGTCTATTCCCTTTTTTATGTACTTTAATAAAATGTACACTTTCCTTGAGGGCTAGATTTTTTTCTCTTGTATTCTCAGTACCTAGTATGGTGCCTTAATAAATGTTTAGTTAAGTGGATTCAGACTCAGTTTGTAATTGGTTGAAGCAGCTCATCGAGGAGTATACAAACAATCTCTTAGGCTTCTCTAACCTTTGAAAGTTTATAGGATGCTCTTATATAGATTATTTTACCTGGTCCTAAATGCATTTGGTAGGAAAATATTTATAATGAGTTTCCCCTATTTGATAGATACTGAAACTAAGGCCTCTAGTGATAAAGTGACTCTCAGTAGTAGTCAGAGGCAGCACAAAAACTCATCTAGATCTGCTAATTCTACAATCAACACTGACCCTGGTTTCCTCTCACCAGTCTGCTGAGGGGTAGGTGTTCCTTCAATGGTTTCATTTTCATTTAGGGGGAAGGTGGAAACCCAAACAGAATCAAAACTTATTTTCTGATATTCGGTCATAATATGGTAATTGCAATTTTGTAGTGGAAAAAATATTATTTGTGGAGGGAGGGAGGGAGGGAGGGAGAGAGAGAGAGACAGAGAGACAGGGACAGAGAGAGACACAGAGAGAGAGAGTATGATATTTGATAGACATTTTCACTGAAATTTTTTTTTCTAAAGACTATCATAAGTATGATCATTGGCTTTTGAGTATCAAATGGTGATATTAATTCACAGTAGAAGGGCTGGTATGGTAAAAGGATTTAATTACCAGATAACTTCTGAATCAAGTTTTATGTGTGCTGTATCCTATGATATCTTTTTTAGTATCATATGGAAAATTTTGCTTATTGGATCATTTTTCTTAGAGTTTGCATCAAAAATCCACTGAATGTTGTGGAATTAACATGATTTTCATTGTCTCACTATTTATTAGCACTATTAATAATAATGATAATAATAACAGCTCATTTTTGCATTTTACATAATGTTTACTCCCTAACAGCTCTGTAGATAGTTCAAATATATTCATAATTCCTATTATACAGATTAAAAAAAACCTGAGGCCTATTGACAAGTAGCCAGAATGGGATACAAAGATTGCTTGAAGGAAATGAGGATGTTTAGTTTGGGAAAGGGAAGGTATAAGGAGTGAGGGGAATAGAACTCACATAAACACAGATGTGGGCATTACACTTGGTCAAGTTGGCTTCCTCAGGCAGAACTTGGAGCAAAGGCAGATTTAGGCTTGACATGAGAAAATGTGGCCCAGCAATGAGTGTCATTCCCAAAGTGGGTGGTAGGAGTGGGGCACCCCACTCCAACTTTTAAAGCCTTCTATAACCTCTTCCCTTTCTAATTTTCTTATACCTCTCCCAACCCCTGACCAGTCACACTGGCTCCCTGCTGTGCCTCACACTCAGCACTCTTGCTATTTATTGTTCATTCTTACCATGTCTGACTCTTTGGGACCCCCATTGGGCTTTTCTTGGCAAAGAAACTGGTTTTACCTTTCCTTCTCTAGCTCATTTTACAGGTAAGGAAACAGCATTTAAGTGACTTGCCCAGGATCACACAATGGATAAGTGTTTGAGGCCATATTGGATTTCATGACAGTGAGTCTCCCTCACTCCGGGTCCCATGCTCTGTCCACTCTACCACCTGGCTGTTCCCTCCTAACTCTGGCCATTTTCAGTGACTGTCCCTCTGCCTGCGATTCTCCCTTCTCATCTGTGGCTCCTGGCTTTCCTGGCCCAGCCAAAGTCTCACCTTCTGCAAGTGGCCTTTCCCAATTCTCCTGTTAATGACCCGGGCTCCCCTTGAATGACTTTGATTCTTGTTCTTCTCTGTATTGATTATCTGCAATTTGTCCTACTTGTATCTTGTTTATACATAGTTGTTTGCATTTTGTCTCCAAATCCTTGAGGACAGGGACTGCTTTGCACCTCCAGCATTTTACCTAGTGCCTGGCACATAGTAGGTATTTTATGAATACTGATAAATCATTTTTAGCATTTATTAAGACTGGCTGGATAATCTCTTGTTGGGGATGTTTTAGAGTAGATTTTTGTTCAGGCACATATTGGACCAGATGACCCTAAAGCTGAGATTTTGGAATTTCTTTAACTGGCTGTTCACCATTACCCAGCTAATAAAGGAGTTGGAATTTGAACCCGCCCAGACTTCTAACTCCCAAGCACAATGCTTTTTTCCTTTATGTATTTTCATATGATTTAAATTATCCTTTAGTATTACTTTTCTCCAGTTGAGAAAATAATTCTTATGATTTTGGAAACTTGGGCTGGTTTATTTATTTTTTTGTGGGGCTTTTTTTTTGCAACAAAACAAACAACTTTTCAGGTCTGGTAAGGTGGGATTAAGGATGGAAGAGTTAGTGTGTGGTACATATTTTACAATCAAATCCAAGTAGTCTAAATTATGAATTATAGTTTATCCAAACATAATCAAGGCTGGCCCATTTCACCCATAAACTATGGGAGAAGAGCTTGAGAGAAAGAGAGAGAAAGAGAGAGAGACAGACAGACAGACAGACAGTGTTCCTTCTCTTTAGAATATCTATACATTCATTTATTACTGATAGCTTGTCTGGGGCGGGGCAAAGTCATAGATTTGGATTGTCTAATCTGTGACTAATAAAAATAAAATTTATATATATTTTTTTCCCTTTGAATTGTTTGTTTTCATGTTCCTTATTTCTACTTGGTATGCTGAACCAGAGCCACAACCCTGGATGATTGCATTCACTTTTGGGTGCCTTCTCTAAAATGACCCTTTTATTTTACTGATCCAGGTGAGAATTAATGCAGGAGAGGACACAACAGTGTATGTATCAGAAAAAGTGTTAAGTTTGGAGTCAAATGAGCTGCATTTTGTTCACAGCTCTGTTACTGAACATCTGTCACTTAACTTTTCTGGGCTTCAGGTCCCCTGGATGTAAAATGAAGGATTTGCATTATACATATATATGTATATGTATGTGTGTGTATGTGTGTGTATATGTGTGTGTATATGTATATATGACCGTTCAGTCATAACTCTATGATCCTCTGAATATAGGAGAACTGGCCATAGATCCATATAACAAAAGCTTCCATTTAAAGAATTCAGCCAAAGGAGACAAATCTTACGATTTAAGAAAGAAGGTTAATGCACTAAACTGTATCACGTATCAGTCTGAGACAAGGGCAATTGGAATATTTCCATAAAACTGTACTTTAAAAATTATTGTCTTTGCTAATAAGAACCCAACGCTGTACAAAAATCATTCCATTTGCTGTCCCAAATCCTCGTTTTTTTAAACAAAGCATATAGGTATTTTTGTTTATTTTGTTTTTTTGTCTAGGCAGTGATTTCATCATGAATAGGGAATTCCCAGCGTGGAAATTCCTACAAATATAGATCAACATTTCACTAGGAATTTTATAGACTTAGAGCATTTTCTAGATATTGAAAAGCTTATGTGTCATGCCTAGGGAAAAAAAGGAACATATAGTATTGTTAAAGAAAAATTTCAACCCACCTATTCCTGATTCAAGGTTTGCAATATTGCCTTTCTCACTGCAGTTTATAGTCTTAGAATTCAGTGAATTACCAAATTGTATTGGATCTCAGAAGTCATCCAATTCAATTCTTAGCTGAAGCTCAAAACTCCTTTTCAACAACCTCCACAAATGCCTATCCAGATTCTTGAAGACCCTAATTCATGAAAAACTCACTACCTTCTGTAGTAGCATAGTATTGATTGTTCTGGTTTGTCTTTTTAACAAATATGAATCTATATCCTTTTGATTTCTCTAATATTGATAGGCCTAATCTCTAGGGAACAAATATCAGAAATTTGTTCCCAGCATCAATTCAATTCCTTATATTATTTTCTTATTATTATATTAATTGCTTATATATTTTTATATTCCTATACGAATATTCCATATTCTGTATGCATATTGCATTCATTTTCCATGCATATTCCATTCCAGCTGAAGAAGTCTACTTTGCCTCACAAAAGACCCTTTCCTAACACAGATCTTTGCTCACTCTATTTCCCTACCTCTTCCTATTTAAATCCTACCCATTTAGGAGAGAAAATGGGGAATATATTTGCAAAAATGACATAAAAATAAAGGATAACAACAAAATAAAAAAAAACCCTTATTCTTTAAAACTTATCTTAGATACCTTCTCCTTTACAAAGCCCTCACTAATGCTCCTTATTGGTGATAATCTTCCCATTCCCTCAGATCTATTTCATATGACACTTTGTACTTCTCTGAAGCAATCAGTGATTCTATAATGTACATTATAGTTATCAGTTTGTCTTATTCCCTTACTGGACTCTAAGTGCCATGAGGGCAGGGATTATGCTTAATTTAATTTTGTATCCACATGAGCACATTGTTATATATGTAGCAGATATTTAATGAAGATGTTGACTTTAATTAAAAATATCTGTGAGCCTGCTTGCATGTCGATAAGACAACCCATTGCAAAAATCATCACTGGTACCATTAGATGGGAGGGCAGGGTCTTCCTTGGTAGCCCCAAGTCAGAATGCTATTATTGTTAAGGATGGAGGGTGTCTATTTCTCAAGTGTCTGCTGTGAGTAATATAAGAAAAAATTAACAGTCGAATAGGCTCTAAAAATAGCAGGACACATACTTGCCTATAATCCTTTTTTTCATTTTTTTGTAAACCAGCTTTGAAAGGCTAGTAGTATTTTTAGCTTGCAACTTCCAGGACATTTTGTTTCTTTTCAGGAAGAACAAGGCTGTTCCAATCGAAGCTTATTGTCAGTGAAGCTGGTGATCTGAATTTAGTGAGAACACTGAAATTAGACCCCAGGGGTTTGGGGTTACAGATGAATGAGTCCAATTCCTTTATAACATTTTGCAAAGTGTATATTTGATTCTAAGTAATTTGACATTGCGGAGGGAGGGACCTTGAGGTGTGATTGCTCTCAGAATTGGTGACATTGGGGCTTCCTTGCTCTGGTATTTAGACTAGAGAAATCAAGACATTAAAACTTACTCCTTGGGGCATGAATAATGTGTCTAAGTGGACAGAAAGGTGGTTTTCTTGTTATTGATGTTATAACTTAGATCATAAATCTAGAGTTAGAAGGAGTGACCTCAGGGACTATTTAATCCAATACCCTTCATTGTGGATATGAAGAACTAGAAAAAAGAAATTTAAAGATGATCTGCTTAAACAAATTATTGATGAGGAAACCAATGTCCAGAGTAACTTGTCTAAGAGTTTTGTGCTGGAGGTGGTACTTGATTCTCAAAAATGATATAAGATACTCTTCTAACATATGAATTCTCTCCCCCCCCTTTTTTTCTTTTATTAACAAAACGTATGCATGGGTAATTTTTCAGCATTGACCCTTGCAAAACTTTCTGTTCCAAACTTTCCCTTCCTGCCCCCCACCCCCTTCCCTAGATGGCAGGTAGTCCAATACATGTCAAATATGTTAAAATATATAACATTAATTCTCCTTTGAGATACAGACACAGTGCCCAAAGCTCAAGCATCATGGGAAGATGAGGACAGTTTTAGGATTATGTAAGTTGTAATAACACGGCTTTAGGTGAACCTGTAAGAAATTACAGGGACTTAAGGGAGACCCCGCTGGGGCTGAACATTGTCCCATAGAATTTTCTCCTCAGTCTTTTCCATTGTCTCTGACAGGGTCATCTAGCTTGAACCTGGGAGGGGAAGGGGTCTTACATGTTACCTGTAAAAGCTGAGTTAAATGACCAGGGAAGACTAACCCAACACAGGGTCTTATGGCAGGGCAGCTTCTGAGAGTTCCCCTCCCTTCCCCTTCTTCCTAATTCTCCCTGGAATTCCAGTGTTTAAACACTGAGGCCTGTTGGAATTGTTGGAGGGAAGCCGCCCTAAGAATTGCTCTGTTCTTAAGATCACTCTCCCTACCCCCCAAAACATTCCTGGGAAAACTGCTGTTTTGTGCACTCACACACAAAAAATCAACTTCATAGTTAAGAGAAAGTTGGGTATTTGATATCTGGGTTTGCATGGGAGATGCTTATTCCCATAGAGTACATGTCTTTTTTGCTCTTTTGTCCTTCTATCCCCACAACGCCAACCTCTCTTCCTCCGTATAAAGTTGTTTCCTAAGAATCCGTATCTCTGCCTCCCTCCCCCCCACATCATTCTCTTTCATCTCATGACTGCTGTTCATTTCTCAGGGAAGTTTGAGCCGGCCCCTCCCTCATAATTGCTCTAATGAACACAGTATTTTCAGAACCACCGCACTAAAAGTCAAGTGCAAAGTGATTGTTTTAATTTGTATTTTTTTTTTTATAAGGCGGGATAGGCTGAAACAAAACAGCTAATAACCCATGGATTTATTGAGCCAGCGTGAGCCTGCTTAATAAGATCTTTTACCTGGAATAAGTGCACTGTCCCTTTAAATACAAACTCCAACTTGACTGGGTATTTTACAGTGCCTGGTTTCATTTATGCTGGAGCCAGACTTACTGTGTGAGAGCCATCCGCATGCTGGAATTAGTCTTAAGCTTGCTTCTGTGGTGTTGCCAAATTCCATGTTTGTGTTTTATTTAGAATTCTTTTCACGGCCAGTCGAATCTGTTCAGGCACACATAGGCGCTCTTGCGCCCCACGGAGAAAATAAGCAAGCTTGCGTTTTCTTTGGCAGGGGCCATGGCCACAAAAGACTGCGGTCTAAAAAACATTTTTTAAAAGCTATTTTAACCCATAACAGATGTATAAAGTAGGCACATGCATGCCAGTTTTCTTAGTTTTAATTAAAAAATAATTACAGCCTAATGGGATGTTAGTGACAAATTTGGATGAATGGTGGGTGACATTATCTCAAGGCTTGCCTCAACTTATAAATTAGTGTATCTTTCTTGGCTGACTGTGGCAATGAAATTAAGTGCAAAAGCAGATTAATATATATCTGTGTGCATGTGTGTGTGTGTGTGTGTATGTGTGTGTGTGTAGAGGTTAAGTTTCTTTATGTTTTTGCATTGCATGGGAGGCCCCAGTGGTGCAGAAGCAGCATGGTGCATGAACTGAGGGTCAAGAGACTGATGTCCAAGCCCTGACATTGCTAGGTTTATGGCGTATGTTTATAACCTGGGTCACTTACCTTCAGTATCCTCACCTAGCAGATAAAGGGGCCAGATTGCATGCTTTTTACTGACAGGCTTGAATTCTGTGTTTTCTGATCCAAAGGCCCCTTCGACCCTGATACCCCACGTTCGGTGATTTTACGTCTCATGTTCTGTGATCTTCAGCGCTGAAACCTTTTGTTCTATGACTTTACCTTGTGTATTCATGATTCTGAGGTCCTTCCAGCTTTCAGAGGCTGTTCTGTGTTCTAACACTGTCATAGCTCTAAGATTCCGAACCCACGCTCCTTCCCAGTTCTAATATGTTATGTTCTTTGGGCTAACTTTCTCCGGTTATCACATTGCTTCCAGCTCGAGCTTCAGGGTGGGAGGGCCATTTGGTCTTGGGCTGCACACTGCAAAGTGTGCCATCCTATCATTTTTTCACAGATAGCCATGATACCAATTGTTGTGATTCATGTCAGAAAGGGATTCCATTTATAACTACAGTTCATTCTCCAGGTCATTGCATCTAAGCCAGGGATGGCCCAACATTTAAATCTTACCCACTGTTTTTTTATAGTACATTGCAATAGTCTCCTGATGCCTAGGATCTCATGCCAACTTTGGATTTAAAGTCCTTGATTATTTCCTCTCTTTCCTTTCAATTTTGGACTCTTAAGAGACCACCAATAATCTTGAAACAAATCAGTGTTTTGGACTTGTAATGTATAGCATCCAAATAAGAAAATAAGGCAAAGGAAGTAAGAGGAAAAAAAACACACTCCTAAAATTGCAATTGTTATAAAGAGTTTTGTGCTACAGGTTGCTATTCTGAGTTCAGTTTTTATGCAGAACTAATCACTTATTTAAATAAGATATAGCCAAGTGGATTGAAATGCTAAGATTAAAACCAGGAGGGAATTTTTTGGTTTTTTGGATGTTGTCTGGACAGGAAAAAGGCAGGTAAGAAGGAAGGTTATTTAACTCATTGGTTCAGAAGGCTCCTTGATAGAAAGATTTGGGGAGTGGGAATTTCATTTCAGATGGGGTTCATCTTCCTGGAACTAAATTCTTCTTTACAGTCTCCAAATCGTGAATTCTGGGCGTAAAGTAGAATCAAAGAATTTTCTCAATAACTCAAGCGAATGCATTCTACCCCACTGGGCACCAAAGAAACTAATCCCAGTAGGACATGTATAGAACTCTGCCCACTATTTAGCACTTAACAAAAACATAGAACCTCAACACTGAGAATTACTTCAGAGGTCACCATGTTGAATAACAGCAGCTGACTAGGAATCACCTTGAGTTCATTCTTGCCAAGTGGTCCTCTGCTTCCTTTGGAAGATGGAGAACTCACTACATTTCAAATCATTCTGTTTTACTTGGGGGCTATTTTAGCAATTAAGAATTTTTCTTTAAATCAAGCCTGTACAACTTTTTAATAGCTAAAACTGCTTCTGATTATGCCTTCTGGGATCAAGGAAAATATGTCTAATCTGTGACCATCCTTCAAATACTAGAAGAAATGAGATGCTTTCTGTCATCCTTATGATAAGTTTTTAGATGCATCCTGTAGCAGATCATATATATATATATATGTATATGTATATGTGTACACACACACACATATATATGTATTATCTTTCCAATTAGAATGTGAGCTCCTCAAGAAGAGGAGCTGTCTTGCTTTTTCCCTCTGTATACCCAGCTTTTAGCAGCATGCTTGACACATAGCAAAGACTTAATAAAATTATTTTGATTGATTTATTGATTCATTCATTTCACCATCCCCAATATTTTCAACCATTTTTCCTCTGGGCTGGTTTTCATCCCACTTGCTGTTTGCTTGGTCTCTTGAATGTCCTCCATTTTATTCCAAAGGCAGAATTCTTAATATGACAATACCATGACCTCTCTTTCTCTCTTGTTCTGGACCATATATCTATGTCTTTTAATGAAGCCTAAAATTTCATTAATTTTTTTCTGGTTGCTATGCATCACTGCTGAGTCATTGAATTTATAGTTCATACACATCTCCTTCCACACATCCCAAAATCTTTTTTTCAGACTGTTATCCAATCATATTCTCAACTTATTATTTTCAAAAAACGAAATGCAAGATGTCTTTTTATCTTGATTAAATTTCATCTTATTGGATTTATCCCATCATTCAAATCTATCAGGTCCTTTTAGATCCAGTTCTGTCACCCAACATGTTTATTAGCCCACTGAGCTCTGCTGACCATCATTCATTTTTGGGTACTACTCCTTTTTATTTTTAGTTTTTGTAAAACAAAACAAAACAAAACAAAACACCAAAACCCTCCCTTGGTTCTTATCTTACCTGTCTGTTCAATCCTTTCCTGTCTCAATTGTTTGATTGGCATCCTAACAATTGGGTCCCCAAAGATCTGTCCTGAATTTTTCTTCTCTCTTCATCCTCTTTATTGGTGATCTCCTTAACCTTCATGGATTAATTTCTCAAATAAATGCTGATGACTCCCAGGTTTCCTAATGGAGAAAATACTGCACTCAGAATCAGAAATACCTGAATTTAAATCCTGCCTCAGACACTAGCTAATGCTAGGAGATACTGGATAAATTACTGAAACTCTGTTTCATTTTCTTTATCTATAAAAAGTAAAGATTAGACTTAATGACTGCTGCCCCCACCAGTTTTAAATATATGATTTTATAATCTCTGTGTCTAATCCTAATTTCTTTTCCAATTTCTTGTTTCACATTACCAATTGACTGATGACCATCTTCATCTGGATATCATATAGGAGTGTCTCATCATAAATTCATATTACCCAGTTTCATCTGGGCCCTCACTGCAGCAAGGAAATCCTTTTATTACTCTTTAATTGATTGCCTATATCATTCTATATTTCCCTCATATCTTTCATGTTTCCCTTTCCCACTTCTCTCGTAGCTGAAAACCTTATTTTTAATTTACTGAGAATTTAATAGGCATTTCCACTTCTTTTCTTCTCCTAACCTCAAAACCTCGTGATGTTATCTCCCACTTTTTCTTTCTTTCCCTCATTGTTTGACAAAGGGTTGGTTCTCCCTGCCAAGGTACATACCCTTTTATCCCACCTTCACCTGTCTTCTCCATCAGATTTCAATCTCAACTATCTTCCCTTTCTTTAATTTTCAATTTCTCAATTTTCTTTAATGTATGCTGGCTTTTTTCCTACTATCTCCAAACATGCTTGAGTCTCTCCTACCCTTAAAACAATCTTTCACTCTACCTGATCAGCCCCTCAAACTATTATCCTGTATCCTGCCTCCCTTTCTTAGCTCAACACCTAGAATATCTGTCTGCATGCTTACTGCCCCAGTTTCCTACCCTTTTCTTCCTTATCAGTGATCTCTTAATTACTAAATCTGATGGTCTTTCTCATTCCTCTGCTTCTTTACTTTTTTGTCATATTTGGTTCTATTAATTAACTCTTCTCTTGGATATTCTCTTTTCTCCAGGTATATGTGAAACTTCCCTCTCCTGGTTCTCCTATAAATCTAATCACACCTTAATTTCTCCTACAGGTGTCCCCCAGAGATTAGTCTTTTATTTCTTCTCCTTTGCCTTTGCACTTTCTTCATTACCTTGTCTGCTCCTGTGGGTTCAGTTATCACCTTTAATCAGATCACTCTCGGACGTATGTATCTAGCCCTAGTCTCTCCTCTCAACTTCATGGCCATGTTGCTTATTAGACATTCAGACTGGATGACCCAGAGATATCACGATCAGTAGCTCCCTCTCTTATCTCCCCAAACTTATTCCTCTTTCTAAATTTCCATATTTCTGTTAAAGGAATCACCAATATTTTATCTACCCCTGTCATTCTACTTATTTTATCTTACCTCATTAATTTGTTCATTTACTAAATCTCATTGTTTCTAGCTCCCTAACATCTTTTACATTTTACCCCTTTCCCTGTTTACACAGCCATGAACTTAGTTCACACCTTCATCATTTCTTGCCTACATTATCACAGTAGTTTTTTTTTTTAAGTCTCCCTTCATCTAGTCTATCCCTCTTCCAGTATGACATATTGTTCATCCAGCTGCCAAAGTGTAAAACCCAGTCTGATACACACTTCTGACCATGTCACCCACCCATCCCACCCCTTCCAAAAATACAGTAGCTCACTTTGCCTCTGAAATAAACTGCTGACTCCTCTGATATTTGAAGTCTTTGCTTTCTGATTGCAGCTTATCTCTGTAGACTTATTTCCTATTACTGGCCATTATTCACTCTACATTCCAGCCAAACGGTCCGGTTTGCTGTTCCTCAGACACACCATTACATTTCCCATCTCCATGGTATTGCATACCTTTATCACTTACCTGGAATACTATCTCACATTATCCCTACCTCTTAGAATTCCTAGCATTTTCAGAGACCTTTCCTGATTCTTTTTACCCCCCCTGATTGTTAGTATATGACAGACAGCAAAATTTCTTTGCATATATTTCATCTTTAATCGTGTATACATGTTATTTACCCCAAAAGAATATAAGCTTAAGAAAAAGTACAGTTTCTTTTTTTCCTTTATCATTTAAAAATATTTTTATCTATAAAAAAATAGTAGGTACTTAATAAATACTTGTTGATTGATGATTTGGCTGATCCTGAATTCAGTTAAGTATATTATCCCAAGGCATTGATAAAAAATTTTATATCAAATAGAGCCAAGTAGAGAGTTCAGGTATTCTGGGATATCCCACTAGGGACTTGCCTTCAAGTTGACATGAGTTTGTTAATTTCCTTTCTTTGGGTCTTGTTACTTACCATTGGTATCAGGAAAAGTCAGTTTTATTTCTTGGACCCAGAGATATCTCAGTTTGTTTGCATTGTTTGCAATGGTGTTATTAGACTTTGGAGAGCTGGGACAGAGAATTGAATTAATTTAATCCAGTCTCTTTATTCTTCAGAGAAGAGAGACCCAGAGATTTGCTCAGTCCTACAGCAAGTTCATGTTAGAACTAGGACTGAAGCCACGTGTCTCCCTGCTCACTGTTTCCTTCTTGCTTAGTTTCCCACATCTGGAATATCAAGGCCCACTCCTTTCTCTGCCTGAAGGAGAGCCAATCCAGACCTTCCAAAAAAGAGATTTATCAGAAAAAAGCCTACTTTGGAAAGAAAGAGAGGGGGGCTTAGGGTGTTTGGGTGGTGGTTATTTTTGTCAGGAAAGCAGGATGCGTATTCTTACTTAGGCAATGTTTCCCTGAGCCCAAATTCCTCAGAAATAAAAATTAAGTTCCTCTATTAAAAACATGAGTCATAGCAGCACAGATGAGAGTCATTTTGGCGTTCCTAGAATTTTTGGAAGGGAAACATTACATTCATGTTAATCCTTTCAATTATACCTTATTGCTAAAATAATCCACAATGCATTTGCCAGTGGAGCCCTTTGCTATGCGATTACAGTTTAGGCTTTGAAAATAACACCTGAAAGTTTACACTTTCTCGAGACCCAGTGTCTTAATTTTCCTTTTATGCTGCTACCCTTAGAAGAGTCCGGCAAAATTTTTTATTTTTCTTGTAGGGTTTTTCCTTATAAATATGGACTAATTTGATTCATTCTGATATGTTTCAAGTATCTTATTGCCACTGTTGCAAGTGATTAATGTCCAGTATAAAAGAGCCCATGTCTGTAAATGAGAATTGGGAGCAGATGTTAGTTTGAAAGTGTGTTCCCCAGCTCTTGCCTGTCCTGCCTTCTTTACAGAGTAGTCTGTTAGTCTGGAACCAGGTCTTTGTATAGTTTTGTGCCTACTGGGCCACAGAAATACAGTCTCTATAATGTCCTTTTTTACCCAGTGAAGCTGAGAGAAGTAATAGAATCAGGATGATATTGTGAACAATATTGACTTGGAAGCTGAGATTAATTGGAGGCATCATGAAGCAGGGGAAAAGGTGCTAGATTTAGAGTCAAGAGACCTTATTTCAAATTTCCACTTGGCTACCTACTTGCTGATGCTGGACATCTCCCTCTCAAGGCCCCTACACTTTTATTTTTAAGTGAGGGGGGGGTGGCCCGGATGACTTGTGGGGTTCCTTTTAGTTGTAAATTTATGAGTCTGTGATTTACATTTGGAAAACTATTAATGCACATAAGGGACTTTCCTTATTTGAGAGTTTATTAAGACCACAGAATCACGAATGGGAAGGAACCTTAATGATGAACTAGTTCAGCTTCTTTCTGAAGCAGTAATCTGACAGGTTAGGGTTTTGTACCCTAAAAGAAATCAAATATCAATCTTAGAATCATAGACCCAACAGATCTAGGGGAAAACTTAGAAGTATATAACATCAGAGCTGGAAGAGTTTTAGCCAAGTCCCCTCCTTTTAAAGAGAAGGAAATTGAAGTCTAGAGAGAAATAACAATTTGATGATTTTTATAGAGGAAAGAGAAGGAACAAAGATAAGATAGACATATTTCTCCAGGTAGGATGAGACAATGGTAATAGAAAGAAAGTAGAGTTGCTGAACTTTTAGTTTTTGCTTGTTTTTCCTACCAAGTCAAGAATGGTTTTTGGACTTAAAAAAAAGAGAATGAAACTGACTAATACAGAATTGAAACAGAATAAATAGGGGAGGGTAGAGGACATTGGTTTTCCATAATGAATTCAAGTCAACCAGGCCTTGATCAGCCATATCCTAGGTTACTGAAAGCACTGGCAATTACGATTGTTAGTAATATCTGAATGATCAAAAAGAAGAAAACAAGATTAAAAAAAAGGGAAAAAAAGAGCACAAAGCAAAAGAGAAGTACCACACTACTATAAATAGGCACATGTTCTGATTTGCAAAAATATGGAAAAGAGTAGAATCTATAAATTATAGATAGATATGTTTGACTTGGATTCCTGGCAAAATTCCAGAACGTGTTATTAAAGAGTTGGTTAATGAATATCTAGAAAAGGGAGCAGTGATCACAAAATGCCAAAATGGCTTCAGTAAGAGCAGGACATGCCAAAATAGCCTCATTTCCTTTTTCAGCAGGGTCACTAGATGGGTAGATCATGGGAATACTGTAGTCAGTGTTTGTCTAGATTTTAGCTGAGTTTTTTTTACAAAGCATCTCACACTATTCCTTTTTAAAATAACATGTTTATTGATACCTTTTGTTTTTTACACCATCTCCATTTCCCCTTATATCCCTCCCACTTCCTCTCTTTTTCTCTCAGAGAGCTGTTCTTTATACTAAAGAAAAAAGAGGGGGGAAAAGTCAGTAAAAGCTATTACATTGAAAAAATAATATTTTTTGCATTGTAGCATATCCAGTGACATTCCTCTGCCCGTCCACTTGCAAAAATGGGACTGGCACTTTTGTGCTATTCCTATAAACAAGGTAGATAGTATCCTAGTTAGATGGATTTAAAACTGGTTGATTGGCCTAACCCACAATGAATAGTTTTCAGTGGTTTGCTGTCTCTACTCAAGTGCCTCAGTGATCTCTAATTGACTTTCCATAATTTTTAAAATTAATATTAAATTAATATTAAATCATGGTCAGTCGCTTGTTGAAGTAGCTAGGATCCTTAAGGTCTTCTGAGGCCTACTTCCTAAATTTACCTCTGGCCATAACTCACTGTATGACCTTAGGCAAATTAGACTAAGGGGTTTTCAATTAATTAATTAATTGGCTTTCAATAATTTTTAATGAAGTATTGCTTGACTGTTTATCTTACTTGATTACGACACAAAGTTGGGAGGAAAACTAAGACATTAGCTTGTTCCACATTCCCCCAAAATTCAGTAGGCCAGAATATTGGGATGAAACAATTAAGATCAAATTGAATAGAAATAAAAGTTGTCTTACACTTAGATTTTAAAAAAAATACCTTCACAAGTGCAACAAGAGAGGTTTAGTGAGACTGCAGTTTATCTTAAAAAAAAGATTTGGGTGTCTTAGTAGAATGCAAACTCATTATAAGTGAATATTTTGATGAAGCATTCAGAAACACTAATGATATTGAGAGAGACCTTTCTCAGGACTACGATGCCTTCAAGGACTATCCTTGATATTCTCTGCCCTGTTCAGTATTTTGTTCATCTATGAGTAGCACATTTTAGGAAGAACATTAATAAATTTGGGAATGTCTGGTGGGAGAGACAGTCAAGTTGGTGGACAGTCTTGAGAGATCTTGGAAAATAAAGAACAATTAAAGCCACTGGAAATGTTTAACCTAGAAAAAGAGATATAGTAGGTGTCCTCAAGTACTAAAAGAGATGGGAGAAAGGATTATGTTTTATTAGGTAGAGGGTAGAACCAGAATGGCTGGGTGGAAGTTAGAAAGAAGCAAATTTAACCAGTTAACAAGCGCTTTTAAAGTGCCTTCTATATGCTTGACACTATGGTAAACAGTGGGGATAGGTCATAGGCTCACAGCCTTTAAGAAGTTCATATTCTAATGGGAGAGACAACAAGCAAATAGTTTTATATACAACATATACAGTGAAAATGGGAGTATTCAGAAAGAAGGCACTGGGAGAGTTAGGGCCGTTGTAAGACAATAACATTTCCTAATAATTGAAGGTATCTCAAAGTGCAGAATGTTGTCTTGGGAGGTAGTGAGTCTCCCCCCACCCCTCACTAATGGTTTTCTAGCAAAGGCTGGGGTGGATTCTTATTTAGGTCTACACTGGACTACATGGCATTTTAGGCCCCTTAGTCTGATTTGCCTAAGGTCACACAGTGAGTTATGGCCAGAGGTAAATTTAGGACGTAGGCCTTGGAAGGCCTTAAGGATCCTGACCCTGATTTAATATTGCTTAATAAAAAGAGAAGGGCTCTAATTCTTCCTGTCTGAAAAATACATCTTAGGACTTATTTTAGGAAAGATAGAGTAGCTTGGAAAGCTCACAGTTCACTGACATGTACCCCTCAGACTGAGCTGTCTGCAGTGAATGTCCCACGCCAACTGGGAAGGCGAAGGACTAACTGATGGACACAGAACAGATACTGAGTGGTAGGACCGCTCCACATGGCCGTTAAACCAGAAAGTCCATTGGCTACAGAACTAACTCCCCTATCTGAAGCTTAACTTCAAGTGCAAGCTTCCTTTTGGAGTTTAATTCAGAGAGCGTATCTGAAGCTGTGTTGTGATTCAGGCATCAGAGCCTTGTGCATCCAAAGCCGCAAGTGACTTCAGTGACCACTGGCAGTTCCAGTTCAGAAACACTGTTATTTGCCCTTGGGCACGAAGGTAGGTGGAGTGTGAGCTTCAGAGACAGTGCTTTGTCTCCTAGACCTGCCCTTCCTGCAGTTAGTTCCCAGAGGAAGTGCTCCCTTGTCCCATGAAACCCCTCCTGACTATTCCTTCTCCCCCTCCCCTCTCTGACGGCTTTTCCTTCATGGAACCTCTTTTATCCATCCCTGCTCTCCCCTCACACAATTGCTCCTCTCTCTGGTACAGTGCTTCAGACCTGGGCTGTCACAGTAGCTTGCTGTGGGTCTCACTGCCCTAAGTCTTTCCCCACTTGCCCCAATTCAGGGGCCCAAGCCATCCTCCTCTAACCCAGCCCTTGTGACCTGTCACACTCTCCTCCAAACCCTCTCCAAGAGCTGCCTATTACTTCTGGGATCAAACTTAAACTCCCCCGCCGGAACCCCTTCACAAACTTTAGTCCCTGCACATACTCTATGATGCAGTGATCCTGGCCTTCCTTGTATTGTTGTGTTATTTCAATCATGCCCAACTCCTCATGTTTTCTTGGGGACCTCTTGGCAAAGATGCTGGTGTTTTTTGGTATTTCTTTTCTTTTTTTTTCCCCAGAGGCAATTGGGGTTAAGTGACTCGCCCAGGGTCACACAGCTAGGGAATGTTAAGTGTCTGAGTTCAGATTTGAACTCAGGTCCTCCTGACTAAAGGACTGGTGCTCTATTCACTGCTCCAGTATTTCTTTTTATAGATCATTTTACCACTGAGAATACTGAGGTAAACAGGGTTCTCTGACTTGTGTAGGGTCACACAGCTAAGTGCCTGAGGCCTGATTTGAATCCTGTTCATCCTGATTTCAGGCCTGGTTGTAATGAATTTATTGCATGGCCTGGTTGCCTTGTAGATGAGGCTCTATCTCCGTATTACAGGACTTTTAACTGGCTTATTCCCCATGTCTAGAATACTAAACTTGTATATTATTTTGCTTGTAAGTACTTGCTTAAACAAAGAGCTGTTTGAATGCTTTCTCCCCCATTGCAATGTGAGTTCCTTGAGAGCAGAGAGCACATTTTTGCCTTTATATTCCCAAAGCTTAGTCTAGGCTATCGTATATACTAAGAGCATAATAAATGCTTGTGGTCTATTTGTAGATTTGGCTTTTCTACTTCTCGTTTTTCTCTTTATTAATTATTGCTCTATATGGAACAGAAAGTCTTGTATGACCAGAGACTGTGTCAGATCAATCTTTGTCTCCCCAATAAGTAGGGCCTGGTGCATAGTAGGTCAGGAATAAACCTCTTGTTAAATGAATGAAGGACTGACCCTGTTCAGTGGGAGATGACTCAGCAGCAGTGTGCCATCGCACGTCCTCCGTGGCCTCTGTAGGTTTCTACCACAGGGCCATGTCCTGCTCTCAGATGGCCTGAGAACTCCCCATTGATGTCAATAGGGCTGGTGTGTTTGGATCAACACTGTAGTGCTTGATAGAAATGTGTATTTGAAGGTCAGAAAGCACAAATACGCATCCCCTCCCCTTCCTGTTCTCTTAAATTTGATGTCGTCTGGGTCATTTCTGTTTACATCTGCCACCTGGACCCTTTCCCCCTTACTCCTCTCACAAATCTAATTTCCCAGAATCTCCCCCTCTTTATTCTCACCTTGTTTACAAATGCCCACACCAGGTTTCTCCCAGTTCTTCACCAAGTATTCTTGACCTTTTTAGATGAGATGCCTTAGGACGTTGAAGGAGACAGGGAAAAGTCACTGTGGTAACTGAGAAGACCTGAGTTCCAGTCTCATCTCTGATATATACTGGTTATGTGAGGCTGTGTAAATCACTTAACCCCTTGATACAATGGGCAGTTTTTTCATGGAAAGTGTTTATGTTAACATAAACACAGAACCCATCTTGATGCCTTAAATAATTTGGTTTAAATAGGAATACTTTTCCAGGCCTTGTTATTTTGGGCACTTGAAAAAAATTGTGTCCATTAATGGATTAGTTGAAGTTCTATTCAGCAGACACTTAAAAAGTATATATGTTGTGCAAAATCCTTGTGTTTGATGATGAGGAAATGGAATAATTTTGTTATTTTCTCATGCTTTACTCTCAGTATTTATGCTCTAATTGGGGAGATAAGACACATAAACCAAATCATACTACATATTGGAACATTGTCGAATAAAGAATTCTGTGAGATTTGAAGAGGGACATAGAATGATTACGTCTTTCAGGGAAAGCTCCATGGAGGAAGTAGCACCTGGGCTGGACCTGGAAAAATTTCAGCGGCAGAGATAGAGGAAGATCTTTCCAGGCCTGGGGAAAGGGATGGGATCCAGATAGACTCAGCACACCACCTTTTCCATTGCCTATTTTTCTTTTGTTGTGGTTTGTTTTTTGTTTTTAAAGAAACTTGTCTCCCCAAACTAACAGGAGCCAGCAAGCTCATTTCTCTCTCTTTAAAAATAGCCCTGTGGTGTTGTCTTGCTTCAGTTAGCTTTCTCGTCTAAAACTCAAAGAAATGGCTCTTTTATTACTTAAAAGCTTCAGGAGACCTTGGGAAAGCAAGGTGTAAATATAAGAGGCTGCCAACATGTAGTGGCAGTGTCTGCCTAATAAACTGCTAATAAATAACTCGGTGATTAGCTAGTAATGGCAAGCCCTTCTAATGCAGTGCTGACTGGATCCAGGTTTTCCCTCTCCACACCTTCGTATACCAAAACAGCATGGACAAATGCCTTAAAGACATTGAGTTCTTGAAAGTTTCTTCCTTTCAGGGAATTGAGATTGGATTCTGAGAGCGACTGATGCTCTTATTAGAGTGTGGGAAATAGATTTGGAGGAACGGGGGGGGGTAAGGGGAGTGGATAATGCTGATCAGCATACATGCGACTGAGATGGGTTTACCAAAGTGATTTTTCTTCGGCTGAAGCAGTGCCACAAAAGTTGCATTATATTAACTGCTTGTGGGGAGAGGGGTTAGGACTTCTTCCTGAGGGTTTCCTCGGATGGCTCATTGTCATGAGGTGATTCTGGGATCTTGTATTAATTGCCAGAACTGCTGGTAGGTCCTAGCAAGCTGGTAAGGCTTCCATGGATGGGCTCAGTGATCTTTTCGTGTGGGTCCCTAAGAAGCGGTTTAGCTAAGATTTGGAGATGTTTGCTATTGGTCTTGGCCAGAGGGGACAAATGCTTTCATCAGCAGCCTCTCATCGGATGCAGATGGGGAAAGGCATCCATTGGAAGTGCAACCTCACTGATGAAATCATACATTTTTGGAATGCCTCCTCCAGAGCCTGGTACTATTCATAACAAGTTGTAGGTGCTTAGTAAACATTTGTGGAATGAATGAATGAGTAAATAAATGAAAAGCTAATTAAAACATTAAAATGATTGACTAGGAACTTTCACTCAATCATGGCACTTCTCCCTCTTTTGTCACCAAATAAGCTTCAGATTCCTCACTGGATCATAATATTTAGAAGTCAGTCCAATTCCTTCACTTTACATGTGAGGTGACTATATTCAATGTCCTTCATGACTCTGGCCCTAATTTTTTTTTACATGTACTTTTACTTTTAACATATTTCCATATGAGTCATGTTGGGAAAGAAAAACCAGAACAAAAGGGGAAAAACCATGAGAAAGAAAAAAAAAACAAAAAGAAAAAAAGGTGAAAATAGTATGGTTTGATCTGCATTCAGTCTCCATAGTTCTCTCTAGCATTTTCCACCCAAAGTTTATTGGAATGGCGTTGGATCCCTGATTTTTGAGAAGAGCTAATTCTATTATAGTTGATCATTATATAATCTTGCTGTGTACAATGTTTTCTTGATTCAGTTAGCTTCACTCAGCATCAGTTTCTGTAAGTCTTTCCAGACTTTTCTAAAACAACCCAGCCTACTCATCATTTCTTATAGAACAATAATATTCCATTACATTCACATATCATAACTTATTCAGTCATTCCTCAATTGGTGGGCATCCACCCATTTTCCAGTTTTTTTGCCACCACAAAAAAGGGCGGCTACAAACATTTTTGCATATGGGGTGCTTTTTTCTCTTTTATGATCTCTTTGGGATACATACTCAGTAGTGCTTGCCCATATATATATATATATATCTGTGTGTATACACACACACACACACACACACACACACACACACACACACACACAGAGGGAGGGAGGGAGAGAGAAAGAGCAGCTAACTTTATAACCTGCTTCTTCCCCTGCACTTCAGCCTGGCATTTCTGTTCACCAGTCTTCTTCCTAAATTCCATTTCTTTGCCAGGGCTTCCCTGCTTGCCTTATTAAAATCCTCCTCATTTGCACTCTGGCTGCTTCTAGGAAGATTTTCCTGACCATCACCTCCTCTCATTCATTCTCCTCTGAATTCCTGTCGCACCTAGGGGCCCTCCCTGTATACTGCCTTATGTTTCTAATTATCCCTGCATAGCTATGGAGGTTAGAACTTTTACAAGATCATTAAGAGAATATTAAGAGGATTTATTAAGAGGATATCCTTAAGCTTCTTTGAGTTCTCCCACAGTTTTAGCTCAGATCTAGGAACCAGATAGATGCTTTTTGGTTGATCGAATGAATGAATTTTTCTGAATTAGTGATGTTTAAGAGTGGAGTAGAGAAAGAACTTCTTTTAAGGGGTCCCCGGAACTTGTTTTTGAACATGATAACAGATTGTTTTTTCACCTTCATTTTTTTTCATGGCACCAAGTGGTTCTGTGAGTCATAGGAACTCTAGATATTTGCTGAATCCAAATACAAATGCACATTTATTTTATCATTTCTCTTATATTTTATCATCACTCTTCCTCTTCTTGTCCAATAAAATATTGTTTTCCTTGCTTCTCATTATTCTTGCCCACTTTCTTCTTTCTTATACAATTTTGTCCCCAGAGAAGAATCTTGATTGGTGAAGAAGAACCACCAAAGATTCTAGGATGATTAGCTAGAGGGGATCTTGGAAGTCATGTATGTAGGCCATCCCTTTCACTTTGCAGATGCAGAAACTTATGGAAGTGACTTACCCAAGTGACTATCACTTAGTTAATAAAGAGGTAGAACTAGGACTTACCTCTAGGGCCTATGACCCCAAGACCAGCCCTCATGGCTCACCTGCCCTGCTCTGCCACCCTTTTGGCCTCCCTATTGGGGTGAACATTTATGATTCAGTGTCCTGGATTGAGCTGTACCAACTTTTACCAGATCTTTTGTCTGCCATTGTTTAAAGTCGATCTTCCCCCACTTCCCAATTTGCCATGCTTCCCTCGGGAAGATTTACTGCCTTAGGAGCAACTCCCTTCTGTACAGTAAGCAGGGATGGAGAAATGCTAATTAGCAGAGTGAAATTGTGCCATATTCCCCAAGTAGCAGAACTCATAAAGGAAGGAGCAAAAAACATCATGATGCTCTCTAATAGGAATAATGTTTCTCTATATCACGTTGTCCCTTTTACAGTCATTGATCTTAGCTTACTGATTGGTTTTTGTAAATGAAAGCTAATTTTCTTAATACATTGGGGTGTTTTTATCACTTCCTTATGAAACGCCATGATGTATGAGAATCATAGTGAATAAATAAATGGGCTCTCCCCCAGCCCTCCCACTTCTAACTGTCAGAAATGATAAGCGGAGATTAAGGAGTTTTGCCTGTTTTGTGTATTTGTTCAAATTGTGTCTTTTGCCGCTTAGCAGTGTTTGGCTGTAAGAAAAGAAACCACAAGTTGGTCTAGTAAATATGCATTCACTGGGCAGCAGCATGAATAGAAATCTGGTGTCCACAAAGAGAGGGGTAATAGTCTCCTTATCATCCCCTGCCCCCTTCAAACCCCATCAGGGCTGTTGTTTTCAGGTCTGGGGATTGTATTTCTGAAAAGACCTTGATAAGCTGAGTGTAACTAGGAGGGTGCAGGGACCAAATATCTTGCTAGAAGATCGAATTTTAGCCTGGAGAAGAGAAGACTTAGGGGAAAACATAATAAATGAAGTACAGTCATAAGGAAAAGAGAATCCATGTGTATAATGAGGCAATTGCACAAGATAACCTCTAGGTTCTTTTTCAGCTTCAATATATGCAACTCTGTGACTATTCTTCTTGGTCCAAAACATAGAGTTGGAAATTCTAGGGAGGCAGATTATGATTCGGTGTAATAAATATCTTAAAAATCAGAGCTGTGCAATAGTACAGTGGATAAATGGAGAAAGCAGTCATTCTAACTAGGAACTAACTGCATTGGGCCATCGGCTGGTCTCTGGATTCCTTCTGGTTGAGATTCTTTATAGGACAATGGGGAAATGGAGCTTTCATAGATTGATAGATAGGAAGAAATGTATTTATATCTATATTTGACATACATAATGTCAAATGTGTATATTAAATATGTCTACATGTACATACACAGATGTGCATATATAGACAAGTATGTATGTTGTGCATTAATATTACAGTGCTTAGCACATAGCAGATATTTAATAAATGTTGATTGATTTATTGATATTTGACAACTGGAAATAGAAAAGGACATCATAAAAGTTTTCAGTGGAAATCTGTCCGTCCAGAATGTGGACTAGCTCCATCAAACTGTTGGAACCCTCTATTTGTTTTTTAACAAATAGAATTCAAAGTCAGTAAACCAGTTAAGAGGGTCCATTTTGATGCTAATGCTTTCACCTTTCAGGGTGTGAAAGAGTTATTAATATTGAGGCTATGCTGTTGGGATCTTTATAGGCAATGTATGAATCACATATTCAACAAGTGGTCAATCCAGCCTTTGCTTAGAGATTTCAAACAAGTGGAAACTGCCTCCCAAGACAGCTCATTTCACATTTAAACAAATGTGCTCATTAGGAAGTATTTCCTCACATCAAACTAAACTCTTCTCTGCAGCTTCCACCATTTTACTACTAGTTTTGCCCTCAAGGGCGGAGTAGAAGAAGGGTAAGCTCTCTTCCACTTAGACAGACCTTCAAATATGTCATTTGAAGACAGGGATCATGTCCTCCCTAAGTCTTTTCTGCTCTAGGCTAAATATCCCTTGTTCTTTCACCAATCCACATATGTCATGACTTCAAGCTCTTTCACCACCCTGATTGCCAACCTGGACACCCTTGCGCTTATCATTGTTTTTTTTTTTTTTTCTTCCTAAAACACTCAGAATTAAACACAGATCTAGAGATGATCAAAATAAAGTAAAACTGGAGCTAGCATTTTCCTAATCCTGTATGTGATACATCTCTTAAAATATCTCCAGATCACACAGCTTGTACTTCTGCCATCCATACATCTCACTTTGACTCATATTGAGATTCTAGTCCATTAAAACTCCTATCTTCCCAAGGAAATCATAAAGGAAGGGAAAGGACCCACAAGTACAAATGTTTGCTGCAATTCTTTTTGTGGTAGCAAAAAATTGGAAATGGAAATGCCCATCAGTTGGGGAATGGGGAACAAGTTGCGGTATATGAAGGTAATGGAATATTATTATTCTATAAAAAATGATGAACAAACTGATTTTAGACAGGCCTGGAAAGATTGACATGAGCTGATTCTGAACAAAACAAGCAGAACCAGGAATACATTGTACACAATAACAGCAAGAATGTGCAATGATCAATTATGAAAGATTTGATTTTTTTCAGTGGGTCAGTGATCCAAAGCAATCCCAATAGACTTTGGACAGAAAATGCCATCTGCATCCAGAAAAAGAACTAAGAAGACTGAATGGAAATCAATATCTGCCATGTTCACTTTTTTTTGTCTGTTTTTTAAATCTCTCCCATGTTTTTTTTTTTTCCTTTTGCTCTGATTTCTCTCTCTCAACATAATTCATAAAGCAATGTGTGTTAAAAATAAATTTTAAAAATAAGAAATTATCAAGGAAAAAAACTCCTCTCTTCCCCATCTTTTACTTTTATACAGTTTATTTTTTGAACCCATTGTAAAACTACATTTTTTAAATCAGGTTTCATTTAGTAAGTTCATCTCCAGATTCTATTCTGTGGCAAGCTTTCAAAATCCTAACTTTGTCAGACTGCATTAGCCATCTCTCCCAGATTTGTGTCAGCTGCCACTTTGATAAGCATGCTATCTCGACCTTTACTGAAGCCATTGAAAACAAGCATTCACCAGCACAGTGACAGTCCCTGATCAGGGGTACCTCACTAGAGACCTCCTCCTGAGTTGGCTTAAAGCTAGTAATGATGACATGGGGTATGCTGGTCTTTACATCAATTCTGAATCCCCCTGACTAATATCATCTTGCCCACATGTTTCCCATCCTTTGTACCAGGATAACTTAAGAGACTTTGTCACATGCTTGATAAAATCTACCTAGACCACAGCATTCCCTTCAAATACTAGTCTAGAAACTAGTCTAGGCTGAAGAGGAGTTAAGATTAGTCTTTCATGACCTGTTCATGACAAAGTGAGATGTATTCATTAATTATTTCTTTAAAAGTACTTTTTAAGAGTTTTTTTTTTTTAGAGGAAGAGTTTCTTAGATTCTTCCGCCCCTAGAAATTTAAATCAAATTAACTGGTTTAGAGTTTGCAAATGTTAATTTCCTTAATTTTTTGAAAATAGAGTTATTTGTATTTCTTTGTCCTGGTAGTACTTCTTTTATTCTCAATAATTTTTCAAAGGTGACTGTGGCTCCATCAGTTTACTCCAACTTTACCAGTGTCCCAGGGTACTGCTGCTAGTTCATGTGATCCATGAACTCCTTAAGGACCTTAAACAATTTCTTATATTTTCTCTGTTTACCCTGGGTTTCGGCTCTCTGTTTTGGTCTTTCCAGGGCAAAGATCATGTTGCTAGAGAGGAGCATTGATAGCAGCTATAGTTAACCTCTTTCTAGTCCTTTGGCATTTTGATATGTAATTTGTCTGAGACTAGCAATTATCTTAGTTGGTTAGCCCTTATTTTTATTTCTTAATATAAGAAGTAAGCTCACCTTTGAATTTCAACAGTTTTTATTAGGGATTATCTATGTGTGTATGTAACACGTATATTCATGTATATGTATATATGCATGTATATCTATATACATACATCTCACAATAGTATTATAAAATCGTGGATCAACTTAGATTTTTAAGAGCCATGTACAGAAAATTAAAGCAGGGGCAGGTAATAGAAAGATGAATTTTTTTTTTAAAAGAGGGAATTGTTTCATAAATTTTAGGGAGTCATGAAGCCATAAATTGAAACTTACATGGAATAAGAAGGATAAAGATATGGGAGCTTTTTCTTTTTTTTTTTTTTAAAGCTATCCTGGTGAAAAAAAGAAGTATTAAAGAAGGGATAATACTCTACTTACTGTGAACAGGGTAATGTTAACCAATAATGGAGAGAAGGTAAAACTAATCAGCTCTGATTTTACTTCCTATTTTTCCTGTCAAGTAGTTATCTTGGGATTGAGAAAGACAAAGTAAATTGACTAAGAGAAACTTGAAACCCTCAAAATAAGTTAAAAGATGATAAAAATAATTAGACATCTTTTTTTTTACAGTATACTCAGTGTTTATCACATATCTTTAACTGCTCTTGTACTTATAACATGGATTTATTCCATTTGACCATTGCTACCCATATATTTCTCTTGAGTCATTGTAATGCAGCTTCATCCACTCAGCTCATAAGGAATACATTAATCAAGTTGATTTCTCTGGTGAAGGTGGAAAAGATCTTCTTTTTCTTTATGTTTTCATTTTGAAAAGGTCTGTTTATGAAAAATATCATACGGAGTATCCCAAAAGTATATGTCGTTTTAAGTTATTTAAGCTGTTTTTCAGTCAATCAGTAAACATTTATTAATCCAGACACTGTGCTAAAGAAGCAAAAGACTGTTCCTGTCCCCAACAAGCTTACAATTTAATGAGTGAAACACCATATAAGCAAATGCCTACAAAGCAAGCTATATAAAGGATAAATAGAAAATAATTTAAAAAGGGAAAGTATTGGAATTAAGAGAGAAAGTAGAAACTATTACCTTTTACTGAGACCTACTAAGAAGAGTTAGTAAGGACTTGTGGAAAGCAGGATTTTAGCTAGGACCTAAGGGAAACCAAGGGAGGTCAGTAGTTGGAGTGGAGGTGGAGAGAGCATTCCAAACATCATCAAAGAAAATGTATAGAAAACAAATGTCCTTTAAAGCTTCAAACAACATTAGTACTTTTGGGATACCCTGTGTGTATATATCTATGTCTATGATTTTTGTTTTGCCATTTCTGTTGTGCCTGGCTCTTTGCACCTTTTGGGATTTTCTTGGCAAAAATATCAATGTGATCTACCATTTCCTTCTCCAGCTCATTCTATAGATAAGGAAATTGAAAAAACCACAGGATTGGGTGACTTGCTCAGGGTCACGTAACTAGTAGGTTTCTGAAGCCAGATTTGAACATGTTTGTGTGTGTGTATGTCTATGTGAATATACATATATGCATGAATGTAAAACATACACAGATATTTATACACACATAGGCAAAATATGGAGAATGGGCTACAGTTTTGATTTCATATATTTAGGGAACTCCCAAATGAGGAAAATCCTTTTACCAGTGCAGGTCAGCATTTTCTGTGTGAATTATAGTCTTGGAGAAATGAGGGGTTAAATGATTATTTTCCTCAAAGACCTGAAGTGAGGATAATGATGTATAGATCTTGCATTTTTATAGAAATATGAATTGCAATCAGTACTTGCATTATTTTCCTCCTAGGTCTGTTGTGAGGAAATCACTTTGTAAAGTCCTGTAGCCCTGTGAATGTGCACTGGTAAATGTAATGGCAGCTTTCTCTGCAGGCAATTCTATCAATGCTCATCCCATCACTCCAACCCCAGGGGACGTATTGCAAACTTCACCCTGCCTGGTACCTCTTTGGTGGCCAGGGAGGGAGTAGGAATCAGAAGTAGAGCAGAGAATAGTAAAAACTCTCATTTAATAAATAAACAGAGATGCAGTGACACTGGCCCCTTCTGCAGTTCCTTGCACGAGGACAGACTTCAAAGACATTCCTTCTCCCAACCCCAGACATATTCACTGGCTGTGCTTATGGCCTGGAATTCTCTCTCTCTACATTTCTCCCTTCTGGCTTTTCTGACTTTCTTAAAAGGCCCTGGTAAAGTCCCTATCTTCTATAAAAAGCCTTTCTTGTTCTCTTTAGAGTCTTCCTTCTCTTAATTATCTCCAATTTATCCTGTGCTTATTTGTTTACTTTTTAAAATTCCCCAATGGTAGCACATAGTAGGTACTTAATAAATGCTAGTTGATTGGCAAAAAACTATAATTCTTTCCCTAACAATCCCACAAGATAAGCAATATATGAATCCTTCTTTTCCTCATTTTACAAATGAGGAAATTGAGATTCAGAAAGGTAAATATCTTGCCCCTCTTATAGATGTGTCAAGACTGGGATTTGGGATTTTTATTGACTAAATCTAAAGCCTTCCTATCTCATTGATACTAAAAGCATTTCACGTATTTCAAGATGGAGAGGAGTTTTATTTGCTATTGAATTACAGCATCTCTGTCTTGTATCTTTTTTTTTTCTTGCGTCATTTCTATCTTGAATCACAGCTGAAGAAATTAGAACCTCCAGTACAGTGTTAAATGTTTCATTCAATGGAAGAACATACTTGTTCATACTGATACTTAAAGGAATATCTCAACGGTCAAGTGAGATCTTTTCATCTTTTAAGCATCTTTTTATCCTGGGGATATGCGTGCATAATTCCTAATAACAACAGAAGGATTTACACACACAAAGAGGAGGAAAGGGGAGTTCTTAATTTTTTGCTTCCTTAATAATAATAATGGGCCCATTTCTTGTCTTTTCTCCATCCCTCCGTGGAGTTTCCTTTGAAGTCAGCTTGAGCTTAGATCAGCTTTGCCCAAAGGGGGGCTACAAGAAGGAAAAGGGAAGAATGCAAAAAGATAAAGATCTGACTCCCCCAATGATTAGTCATGAAAATAATAGTTTTATTTATTATGGGCTTCTTATCCACTGTGCTCATACTGATCATCACAGGAGAGCATCATATGTGAAATTTTTGAAAAAGGAACTTAAGGACCTCAAAAACCACTCATACATTCAGTAAATATTCATTCAGTAAACAGGAAGTACTTAATATATGTATTGAACTGTGTGTGGAGAATGGGTTACATTTGTGATTTCATATATTTAGTGAGGAAATTCTTGAGTATGCACTGTGCACCCTCGGCTTGCTTGCTCACTCCTTCCAACACTTGTTTGGTATGGTGGAAAGTTAACCATCCTTTGAATCCCAAAACCTCAGTTCTAGTTTCAGGTCAGCCACCAACTCACTGAGACCTTAAACAAGTCACTTCCTTTCTCTCCAGAGTCATCATACAGACTGCTGTATGTATTACATCACTGTCCCCAGGGACTGCTTTTAATGAAGTGTTTAAAAAGGAAAGACTGTGATCTCAGCCTTGGTGCTTCATTGGCCAATTTCCAAGCTATTTCTTTGTAGAACAAAGCAAAGATTTGTGTTGTCCAGAACAAATAGGCAAGTTAAAAACATTTTGGAAAATATGGACCAAAATTCAGGTTGTAACACTGATTTTGGGGAGTGAGTTAAATTATTCAGTATAGAGTTTTTTAGGCAGTTGCTGTGACTTAGACAAGACTAACAACCCCCAGACTTTAAATGACCAGCCTTTAAGAGACCTGTAGTCTCATCCTGGCTCAGGTCACTTTTTCTCCAGTAGCTCTTTGCATCCTCAGCAGACAAATAAGGGGCTTGGTTTATATGATTTCTAGGGACCCTAACCTGAGTCAGCAATGTCCAAATTTCTCAGATAATTATGCATCTTTCTGCTGTGCTTTGACCATATAGACAAGCCTGACTGTACAGGCTGTGTGAAAAAGAATAGATAGATTCCCTTTCCCAGAGTAGCTTCTTTTAGATCTGGGAAGGTAGGGAATAGAAAATTTGGAATAGTGGAAAGGCAAGCATCTTTTAGGGACAGAGTTCGACAGGGAGTCCTCTTAACATATATACATTCCCTTCCTTTTTAATTACTCCACTTTTGACTGGAGTTATTTTGGGGGAAACAAAGTGAAGGCTGGTGTAATGATAAAACCACCTCTCTTATGTCTTGGAGTCAGAAGCATTGAATATTATGTTCTAACATTTATATACAAATCTAAAGTGTTTCTTTATCTGTAAAATGGGAAAAAAAACACATTTTATAATCATTAAAGTGTGATGCAAATATGAGCTATTATTATTTTTAAATAAAGTTACTTAATAGCTAAGTAGTTTTAGACTTGGAGTCAAAAGCCAGACCTGGCTTTAGATTCTATTTCAGACACTGAATATTGACTGTGTGACCCTGAGAAAGTCATTAACTCCAGAAACCTCAGTTTCCTCATCTGTAAAATGAGGCTAATAATAACATCTATCTCACAGTGCTGTTGTGAAGACCAAATACAAAACACTTTGTAAACCTTAAAGTGCTACATATATGATAGCTATTATCATTATTATATTATATTTGGAATGGAAGTAGCGACAGGAGAGGAAATGGGTATATAATTTCTTTGGATCTTACTGAAGAAACATCAATGCAGGTCAGTACCTTTCCTTCATTTTAAGAGTTTTGCCTAAAATACAAAAAGATGTAGTTACTTGTCCAAGATCATGCAGCTAGTTGGTGTTAAAGGTAGGACTTGAACTCAGGTGTTCCTAATTGAAAATACAGCTCACCATACTGCTTTTTAAACTTAATACTCAGCATAAAAGTGCGTAATTAAATTTGCTTTGTAATTGTTTACATTTAAATTAATTTCATTGCAGAAACCAATAACTTTACCCTTATTCCCACTATGTCTCTGCCAAGATCCTTTGTCTATTCATTTTCATTTGCTTTTCTTCTTATGGTTATATTGTATATCCTGCCCTTTTGGGAGGAGAAGGACTTTGCATTGTTTCACAAAATTTAGATTTCTTTCTATTCTTTGGATTTGCCAGTTCATAACAGTATTCTACATTGATTGCTACCTTTTTTTTTTTTTTGCAATTTCATATAATTGCACTGTGAAAATCTTTGAACAGAAAGGTGAGCTATTGTTAGAGTAATTAATGATTTTTTTAAAAAAAATTAAGTGGTCATGATTTTAGTAGCAGAAGTCTGTCTTTATGTAGACATACTTGTCTGAGATATATTAAAACAGTTACTTTGTGGTTTTGATTCTGGTTTTACAAAAATTCTAAGGTCCTGGAAAGTTAGAATAATGTATTTCCAACTGCTGATTGACATAGATACTCCCAGCTTTTTGAATGCATGTACCATAAAATGCATGCTTCTCTGTAGGAACACCTATTTCTCCCAAATATGCTAAGTTTACTCATAGAAGAAGTCTTTTTCCATGTTATTGCTTTGAAGCATATGTATGCATATCAACTTACTTTTTGCAGCAGAATCGGTATCTTCATTGGGAGTGTCGGAGCTGGGAGCTTTAGAGCCCATTCATTGTGCTGTTGCTGGAGAGATTATTTCTTCCTTTCCTTTTTTTTTAAATCTATAAAAACCAGGGGATCGGATTAAATGATTTCTTAAGTCTCCTTTTAGTTTTCACATTCTTTGGTATTTTTCATGTATGTGTATGTGTGTGCATGAATTTGTGTGTGTAAGGGAGAAACATTAGGCAGGCATTCATTTCTATGTCATTCTGTCTGGTATATGCTTCTGTTCTAAGTGAATGAAAAAGCAAATGCCTCCATGGCTTTTTATTCTAATAAGTTTTCTTCCATGATTAGGTTTGATTGAGACATATTCCAAAGCAAAACTCCTTAAGCAGTAGTTATCAAACTTCCTTTTATCTGTAAGCCTAAAAGGTAAGAGATGACATTAACCAAGGAAGCTTTTTTAAAACAAGTCAAAGCAGGCTCCTAAAGAGTCTGACAATCAATGTCCATGATATCATGCTACAAAGCCAAGTTTTCTGGTATTTACAATTCTCTCTCTTGCATTGGAAAAGCACAAAAAGTATAGTTTCACCTTAGTTTGCACACATGCCTAATTGTCCCTTCTCTGGTAGCCTCTCCCAGACCATTTGATCAGATCAACTGAATAACAGTTCCAACCATTGATCTCTCCTTCCTCCCATTTCCCATTGAATAAACGCAGTTGTCGATTAATATTTTTATTTGCCTTTTTTGCATATTTGCGTATCTTGCTTTCTCCCAGATAGACTGTGAGATTCTGGAAGCAAGGATCCCATCTGATCTTTTTATTTTTCATAGTACCAAATATGGGATCTTAGACATAATTTGCTCAGGAAAGATCTCAACATCAAGGACCTACCATATATAGAGCACTGTGCTTGGTATTGGGAGAGAAACAAGATTCAGACGAGAAATAGTTTCTGTCCTCATGAAGCTTACAGTCAGAGATCTATGAAATGAATGGTGCTTCACAGAATTTCTGTTCAAGCGTCCTTCTGGCATAGGAATTTGGGAGGGGGGCTGGACACGTAGTTCTTCCAGTTGCCCCTACACTCAGTGCCAAAGACAAGGTTCTTAGATAAAGATGTGCAGGTAGACAACCTCCTTCTGCATCCCTAATTCCAGCTCCAGACAGCCCCAGAGAGAGAACAACTGTCCAGCTCTGGAAATTGATTATCTCCCTTATTTTTAAAGCAAGATTTTTCCCTCTTTAGAGTTTACCCCCAAAGAAATGTTGCCCTAACCCTGTGTGGAAAGACTACCACTTTGAATGATTCTCAGTGTTTCCAAAATAAAAATAAACACTCTTGAGGCTGATAGGTTGAAAATGCTGTGTGTGTGTGTGTGTGTGTGTGTGTGTGTGTGTGTGTGTGTTTGCAAGCAAGTGTGCCTCTTGGCTCCCTTATTTTTATTTCTGTCTTGGCTGCAAGAATAGGGCTCTTGGAAGTTGAAATCAGCTTCCCTTGCCCCCTTAGGCATTTTAAGAAAAGATGATAAAAGGCAAGGACCAATTGTACAGCCCAGCCCTTCTTAGTTTTCTCACAGTGACTGACTCCTTCCTCCCTTTACATACAGGGCAGATACATAGCACCAAGTTCTGAATTCTGTGCTGGGTAAAAGCCCACTTATTCCTGTTTGTTGAGGAAATCTGACAATAGAGTCAAAATATTCATGTGGTGGGTTTAATTACATTTTCTTCTGTGTGTACAGTGAATGTTATTATCACTGAAAAGAGAGAGGGAAAAATAGAGAGGGAAAGGAAGGAAAGAAGGAAGGAAGGCAGGAAGGAAGAAAAGAAAATTTCTTGTCCTTGGTATATTTTAGGTAATTTTGAAAACAGACGTCTGAGGCAGTGAGGGGGAGCTCTTCCACAACAAATATCCTTACATGTTGTGTGATTTGGGAAGCAAGACCTTCTCTCTTTCCCTCCCACCCACCCCCCTTCCCATGCACTCTTGATTATTAAGATACTCAGTCTTATAAGGGGTGTTGGATAATTAATCCTGTGGAGAGACACCATCAACAAATGCTAGAATCTATTTAAATAATGAAGAACTTCTTTTAATGTCTACATGAAAAATAACTGGGCTGGTGGCCCGGAAGAGAAAGAGTCCATATTTATTGAAATGTACTTTTCCCTTCAGAGGATGGGTATTTTTCTTTTGCTTGAACACACACACACACACACACACACACACACACACACCCCACACACACACCCACACACACTATACTCACCAGAGTCTCCTTTCCATTGAAAAGAAATCAATTATGTTTCATGGTAGCCTTCCAAAACCCACTTTTGATTGTGTGATTTTGTTTCAGTTTAGAGTGCTCCAATCAGTCCCTTGGGGGGCAAAAAAAAAAGGAGGAGAAAATTCTATAAGCAAATATCTGGGCTCTAGTGTAGATTCTAAGCCATTCTGTATATTGACAGCAATCAGGATTTAGAGGCTGCTGAAACTTCCCCTCTAATTGAACTGGGAAAGGTAAACCCAGTTTCAGTGCTCTGCACGCCGTAATTGCAATAATTTAATTTAGCTATTTAACCTGTAATTCAGTGGTATTTATTAAAGAGCATGGGAGAAAATGAGGCCATTAGGAGCCAGAGATGAATACATTGAAATGAAAATGAACACTTCTAACTGCTAGTTGACCTTCGTTTTGTAGCAGTTTTTATTAGACTGGTCACGGTAATTACCGGGATGTGAATCATGGAGAAAAGTGAATAATTCTGTAATGAACATTTTTATTCATTATCTCACATTTTCAGAAACCGGGCAAGTTATCGGGGAGAAGTATCTGCAATGTTCCCCCTTGTTTGTTTTTCCACAAATAATGGTTTGTGGACAATAGCCTTGGTGTACAACATCTTTCTGATCAGTGGTGAATTTGTGTCCCCGGGAATTGATGTGTTGCTGTATCACACATGCAGCCGGGAGGAGACTGCACGATGTTTTTCTTGGTGCACTTAGGGGAGACACAGGCATTTCTAGATTGAACCAGAAAAGTAAGCGTATCCTAAGAAGGCAAGTGGCAACGACTCCAACTAGGCTGGGGACAGTTGCTTTAAATTATTGAGCACATTAAAAGTTTTAGTAACTCACGGAAGGTGCAGAGCAGTGTGTATCCTAGCAATCCCAGTCCATTGCCATTCATGTTATTTCATTAGTCTTACCTTGCATCCTTGCAAATTATTCAGGCCGTTAGATTAAACAGGGATGAAGGTTTTGTCAAGCCCAGAATGATTTATAGCTGCTCTTCCAAATGCTTGGTGGTAGACTGTTTTTTGGTAAATTTGGGGTGAAATGTTTACTGGGCTTGTTTCCATATTGTTTTTAGTCTTTGTCATGTTGCTGACTATGGGAATTAGGCCCTTCCTACCTAAAGCCCCTCATAAATGGAAGAATATAGAATGTTATTTTGCAAGGCAAGAGCTGTGTTAAGTAGAACACGGATAAATTGTTAAAATTCCTGGAGTCCAAAGATCTGGTTTCAAATACTGCCTTTGCTACTTGTTAGCTAAATAGACCATGGCTAAGTTAACGACAGCTGGCTGGACATCAGTTTCTTTCCATCTACGAGAGAAGACTACTTTTTTTTCCCCTTCTAACTCTAATTTTCTTCGACCTCTCAATCAATCACCAATCTGTATCCAAGATAAATGTGTGAAAAATAAAAGCCTCCTAATATATACTGAGAAAGAGAGGGAGAAAGAGAAAGAGGAAGAAAGTGTCAGAGAGAGACAGAGACAGAGAGAGACAGAGATAGAGAGAAAAAAGAGACAGAGAAAGAAGAAGAGAGAAAAAAAGACACACACACACACAGAAAACAGACAGAGAAAGAGAAACAGGGAGAAAGAAGAGAGGAAAAAAAAGACACAGAGAGAGAGAAAGAGAGAAAAAAGAGAGACAGAGAAAGAGAAACAGAGAGAAAGAAGAAGAGAAAAAAAGACACAGAGAGAGAGAAAGGGAAAGAGAGAGGAGAGAGAGGGAGGGAAGGAGGGGGAAAGATAAGGGAAGAAGAGAGTGAATGTGTTTAAGATCTTAGTGTTGTCAATGAAACCTTATTAGAGACAATGATGATATATATCCTCAGCTGTGTCAGGATCTTCATTTCCTGCTTTCTCGTTTCTCTGCAGAGTGCCACTGAGATCATACTTTGACCTCAGAGGGAATAGGGATGTGGGTTTGCTGTGTGTGTGTGTGTGTGTGTGTGTGTGTGTGTATACACACATGTTCCTTTCTTTCTAATATTCAATTTCTTAGCTTCACTCATTCTCTTTATTAAGTGAATTATGGATATCTCTGAATAAAAAATATAGCTATGTTATGAATATAAAATATCTACTTTGCACTATTCTGGCTGGCTTTCAGTTGGAGGACAACTATCAGCTTTCCTTTTTAGATAGAGACCCAAACCAGCTTTCTTGTCGCCTGACCTCTGTATTAGTTAGTAGTATCACCTTCTTACTAATTTTGCTAATCCCATGCTAAAAAAAATTGTGATGCTAAATAAATATTTTTGAAAGAATTTTGATTATATAAGACATATAAAACAGCTTCAAATTTTTTTAACAGTAGATTTGGAGCCACCTTGATTTTATTTTAAAAGACAATTTTATATCCTTGTTTTTATTGACTTCTTTTGTTTTTACATGACTTTACTTCTAGATAGATCACTTTCACCTGTCACCATCCAGCCAACTATCCCTTACAGTGAATTTTTTTTAAAAGAGAACTCAATTCAGTAAAACTAACTAGCACTTCAACTGTGTCTAACAGTATGCAGAATATTCCACACATAGCCCTTTACCTGTGCAAAGATATGAGGGAGACCCCTTGATTTTCAAAATATATTCCTGGTATCTTACTTACTGTTCAGCGGCTTCAGCTTTATTGATCAGAAATAGTTAAACTATATTCAACGTCTGATTTCCCGTCTGGAGAATAAAAGTACTTTTTGGTCATTAAGCAGTTTTTCAGAAAATATGTCTGAATTGCATTTCTCTAAGGGGCAGCAATAGAGAAATATTGGTCAGCTTGATAAAGACTTCAGCTCCTAACAAGGCTGAATTGTTTTCCTGAACTATAATGCCCATATACCCAGAACAGCCTCTGCATTGGGTGATCCTAGTTGACTTCCCAATGAGTAAAAAACTGGGGCTCTTCTGGGGGTACCATGATCTAGCATGTAGCCTCCTGGATCCCCCAGTGGAGGGGGCTGTTGTAATGAGAACGGAACTAGAGTATTTTTTAAAATCCATTGAAATAATGAAGCATTTTGAAAATAAGGTGGGACTATTTAAGCAAATTAAGCAAGGGCCCCAATCCCAGGAATATTCTGCTAGTCAAGGTCAGCCATTGGGGTATGGGCCCAGATTAGCAAAATTTCATCAAACCGGGTGGATTCTATCACACTTCTGCAGCTGGCTGGCACAGACTGTGTGGCATTCCTGCTTTGTTGATGGCAGTCCTTAGTCCAAACTCAGTAAGGAAAAAAATACCGTAAAAGAACATAAATACTATAGGAAAAAAATGCTGTTTATCCCTCTTTTGGGGAAAAAAGGTAGCAGTTGGGTTTTGTGGGGGAGAAAATGTTCCTATTTTAGGCTTGGAAAAGCAGGTACCTATCACTGGAACCAGCTACCGAAATGATCAGAAGCCACTGTATGCCATCATGTACTGGAACTTTGAAACCTCTCATCTGCTTGGTTGCTTGGTTACAAGATCATTTGTCATGTATTCCGGGAGAAGGGGGCTCATGGTGGGGAGGGGGAAGAGCCAAGGGGAGGGGGGAAGTAGGAAGATTACATGTGCTGTTGAAAATGCAATGAGCACATCCGATCATATCTAATTCCCATTTATATTACTGTGGACATCCCTACTGCCCAGCTGCCCTCTCAAAGACTTGGAGCTGTGGGATTTTTTTGATGCATGAATGAAGACTGGGAAATGGGCCAGGACTCTGTTCATGGGCTTCTTCATCATTTATTAGCTTCTAGTTTTAATTGTTTTCCTGCTACTTTCCAGATATTTATCTAGGAAAAATTGTAGTTTCTCACTGTGCCATGTGGATGCATGGGATGGGAACCAGCTACAGAATTTTAACCAGTTCATAAGAATCTGACAAAATCAATGGCCGTCCGAAACATTACCTCTTATGGAAAAATTTCTGAAAGCCTGGGTCTTTTATAAAATACACGTAACAAATGGGCCACATCTATATAAATGATCTCTATTAGGGCATCTCACAAATTTATTTTCTCTGTGAAGCTCTCACTAAACCACCCATCCAGTATCTCACAAAGTATTTTGTTTTATACCTTGTTACCTTCTCTGTAAAATGAAGGGGTTTGGACTGGGGGATTCCTGGGGTATATTCTGGGGCAACTAGTGACAAAATGAATAGTGCCCTGGCCCTCAAGTCAGGGAGACTTTTCTTCAGGAGTTCAAATCTGGCCTCAGACATTTACTAGCTGTGTGAGCCTGGGCAAGTCCCTTGACAGTTTGCCTCAGTTTCCTTATCTGCAAAAATGAACTAGAGAAGGAAATGGCAAATGAATCCAGCATCTTTGCCAGAAAACACAAGACTTGGACATGATTGAAATGACTGAACAACAACAGCAAAAGTCTACAATGGCTGGGAGATTCAATTGTCCCAGGATCACATTTAGGAGACAAAAAATGAAAAACAAAACATAACAAAAAACAGTCTGGTCAGACCTGAGAAGGTGAGAGTAATCTCTGAATCTGCTCCTTTGACCCTCAACATTGGAAGAGTAAGGATATGGTGGGCATATAGCCTCCCCTATATTATGGCAACTAAGAGCAATATTGTCTTTTTTAAAATTTCTCTTTAAAAAGAATACTTGGTTAAGGCAGGCTAAGTGGATATTTCTCCATAATTGATTTTAGAGGTAAGAATTCAGAAAATGGGCTTAAAGGACTTGAGTTTAGCTCCTTAGTTTTGATTTAGAGAGTTTTCATTTAGCTCACCTGAATTACTGTCATCAGGGCCATAGTGTCCACACTTCTTGGCCAGAGCCCACTTGGATCCACCTTTCTAGAAGAAAAATGACCTTAGGCTGCAGGAGTCTCTTTAGTCATGGCAATATTACAATTAGTAGATGACTTTAAGGGAAGGCTATTAGATCATGAAATTTAAAGGCAGAAGGAAGCTTAGACATTATTTACTGAATCCCTGGCATTAAAAGGTAAGTGGGTCAAACATTAACTTGTCAACTCTTAGGGATCTTACAGTCAACCAAGTTGTAACTTTGAGGATCAAAGACCATACACAGGAACCATAATCTACTGTTTATTATGAGGTTGCTAGGAGGTCCCATGGTTAGAATGGAGTCAGGAAGACCTGAGTTCAAATGCAGATTCAGACACTAGCTGTGTGAAAGTGGACAAGTTACTTAACCCCTCTCAATTTCCTCATCTGTAAAGGAGATTAATAATAGCAGCTTTCTCACAGGGCTTTTGTAAGGATACAATGAGGTAACAAATTTAAAGCACTTAGTTCACTGCCTGGCATATAATAGGTACTTAATAAATAATAATCAATAATCAATAAATAATGAAATTAATTGAAGCCATAAATAATAATAAACATTCCCATCCCCCTCTATTTTTAATAAGTCAAATTCCCTAGTTTCCTATGCATTTTCTTTACATTACAACCTACAAAGGAGGCTGGGTCAAAATGATTAACTCCATTTTCAGAGGAGGAAGCTGAAACTTTGGAAAGTGAAGTAGTCTGGCCACCATCACAAGGGCTATTAAGAGGCTTGACCTGGACACAGACCTTTGACCCCAAAGGTAAACCTGCTTCTCCTTGGCTCCTGCTGGTCACAAGAGCATTCAGTGCATAGGCAGTAATGATCATACCTGCTGGCTTTCTTTTTGTCAGAATGGGCTCTTTGGGGGGACGCCCGCTGGTGCTGCTTGGGATTTGATAAGGTTTGCCTCAAGCACGTTTCAGTTCTTATTGGAATCGGCCCAGTTAGAAAAATAAGGAAATTGATAAAGGATATGACTTGACATCTTCATATTTGTTCAAAGTGTAGTAGAATGGAATACATAGTATTGTAGCTTTAAAAAGCATGCTATCCCTCTGCAAGTTTCTAATGTTTTAGATTCCCAAGATATGGCTGGGAAAAGGCAAAAACAAGGGCAGGCCATAAGATGCTCTCACACTTTTATATATGGTTTGGCTGACAAAGCACTTCCTTTGCACTGGTCCTGAGATGGGGCCTGCACATATCATTCCCATTTAGACAGGAACAATACTGAGTCGTCGAGATGAAGGGAATAGAGTGCAGGCTTCCTGACTCCGCTCCATGTTCCTTCCATGGCCCTGCAGTTTGCTTCCCAAAGGAGAGATCTCCAATGTTTTCTCATCCACCTCCTGTTTTGTCTAATTGCAGCCTCACAACCTAACTGCTTCTTGTTAACGAGAGTGCCTTGATCTTGCTTTCTGCTCAGAAGAATTCGCAGCTCAAACTACAAATGTGTTCCCCTTTCTCTAGTTACATAATTTTAAAGCCTGTTTTCCTCTGACCCTGCTTTCTAGGATCTGAAGAAGACCCACAGGGATAGGGTATCCATTGTCATAACAGGTCAAGTACCATGGTCCCAAAGGAAGAGCCCTGGCTCTGGGGGGCAAAAGATCTGGGTTCAGATTCTGTTGCTCTGTGACTTGGCCAGAAATTTAGTTTTATTGTGCCTCATTGTCCTCATCTGTAAAATAAGGGGATTGGACTAGAGGACCTCTGAAACCTGTTCTCTATTATACTTTCTAGTTGTCTTATAATATCTTCATCCTCACTTTTGGGTGAGTCCTACCTCCTCAAAATAGAACCCTTGTTCCCATCTGCTTCAGTAAGTTTTTATTATTGGGAAAAAAGGCATAGATTACCTGAAATAATAATAATAATAATGTTAGTATCTTATAGTACTTTAAAGTTGGTAATAAACCTTACAAATATTTTACTTGCCATCACAACAATCCCTCTGAGGTAGGGGCTGTTTTTACAAATAAAGAAACTGGGACTGGGACAGGATAAGTGATTTGTCCTAATTATACAGCCAGTAAATGTATGAGCACAGAATTTGAACATCTTCAGGTGTTTCTCTACTGTACCACCTGGCTGCAAATTAGGATGGGGAGAATAGGTCTAGTTTGTTTGTTCTACCTCTCCATATTGCATTTGTGCAATAGGCATTCCTAAGTCTTTTAGAAACTTTATAACACTCTTGCCTCCCTCACAGATTGAGAGAAAATTTTATAAATAATGCATTTCTATAAGAAATATGAGTTATTAATTTTAGTAACTCAGGAATCCATGATTCTTATAACTTTAATAATTCAAGAATCCATGACACATGCAAACTATGTCCAAGCATCTGAAGGATGGTCATGTGGATGAGGGCTGAGCTTTATGTCTAAACCTCAGAGGGAAGAATTTAAAGGACAGGGTGGAAATTTCAGAAAGATGGATTCGGGATGTCGGGATGCACTTTCTCATTCTCAGAGCTGCCCCAAAATATACTGGCTAACTTGGCAGATCATGGGTTTCACTTCCCTAAAAGTCCAAGCCAAAGCTGGATGAAGATTGCTCAGGTATATTGGAGAGGAAAATTCTGTCCAGGTTTGGTTTGTGGTTTCGTGTGTATGAATCCTTCCCCCAGGGGTGCTAAAACTGATGAAAAAACTGTAAAGCGCTTAGCACAATAGCTGGCACAAAGTAGGTGGGCACTATTTAAATGCTTATTCTCTTTGTAGAAGGCTGTAAATTAGACTTGAAGAACAGAACTTTAGATCCATGGAACCAATGAATGTAGGAGCTGGAAGGGGTTTTAGAGTCATTCTTAGACCCATCACATCTTAGAAAATAATTTTCATAAACTGCTTTGGCTGAATAAATTTATTGACTAGTTGGGGGCCAATTCTTTGGTGATGACAACTAGCAGATTCTTAATAATAATATTAAAATACAAAATAATAATAGTAACATTCACATAATGCTTTAAAATTTGCAAAGCATTTTACATATAATATTTCATTTAATCTGTACAAATTTCAGTTGATTTTTGATTTGACAGCTGATTTGTAACAATGGATCATTGACAACTGATTCCAATTCCAGTGTTCCATACACTACCACATTGCCTCTATCCTTAGCATATCTTCATAGACTTTCCGGGCTGGTGGCACACCTGCCTGCGTTCCATGGCCGTGGCCACCAAGAGCCTAGGGTCTCTTCCATATTGGTATTGGAGGAGACTGTTAGTGGAGAGATTGGTTATCATGCTAAAGCTTCCTTCCTTGAAGCGACATCCCTGAGACAGTGAAACTCAAAATTATCCAATTGACTTTATTCTGTGAAATAAGGACTTGGCTTGAGCTTCCCCGGACTCTCAGGACCTCCATGGACCACTTAGTGTGTTTTGATTTATCTTTTCATCCTCCATTTTATATCTCGAATATTATATGTTCTATCCCCCAGATAAACTGGACTACTTGTTCACTTAATTATTTCTAATCCTTCTACCAAAAATAGCCATTCCTCCCAAATTGTAGCCCTACTTAAATACCACCTCTTCCAGGAAGCCTTCCCATATATCCCTCCTTTCTCCTGTCTCCCTCCCCCTATAGTCTCTCTACAGTGATTCATGCTTGATATCACTTAATATATTCTGCTTTTTATCATTGTTACTTGCATTAAAGGCTTTCTGTACTTGAAGTTCCAAGAGAATGGGTACAGTGTTCTTACTTTTTCTTTGTGTTCCCACTCCCACAGAGCCAACACAGGTCACTACACTTTTAAAGTGCTGAATAAAATTTCGTGAGACTTAAACACATTGAATAAATAATGCCTACATGTGTTGTAAGTAGTCTAACTTTGCTCTTCTATGCAACTGCCCTCATTGTGTTGAGAGAATGGCTATTCCAAAGTTCTGTGTAGTTCCTTGGGCTGCTTTTTCAGAAGGGTCTCAGAAATCTCCAAGAAGTAAGATCAAGGCTAAAAATGGCTCACTGCTGGACTTAGAACTTAAGCATATTTCCTTTATTAGGGGAACTGAAGCAGTGTCTGGTAAGTGAAGGCCAAAGCAGAAAGTTAGTTGCTAAATAAGTACTGGCAAGTATTTAAAAGAACATGGACCTGGAGAGAGTGGTTAGGAGAATGATTCAAAGACCCCAACATTCATTGGTTCCTCAGATCTAAAATTCTGTTCCTCAAGTCCAATTTACAATATTCTACACAGAGAATAAGCATTTAACTAGTGCCTCCCTACTTTGTGCCAGCTATTTACAGTTTTTTTATTTGATTCTTACAACAAGGTTGAGAAATTGCTGCTGTTATTACCCCCATTTTATAGTTGTGGGAAACTGGCAGACCTAAGTGACTTGTTCATTATCATGCAGCTAGTAAGTGTCTGAGATGAGATTTGAACTCTAGCCCCTATTCTCTATCTCCTATATCATCAGGTACCTCTCTAATTCTATGATTTTAAGCGGTTCTAAAAATCCTATGTTTGTATGGAAAGTAGTACTGCCATCACGTTGGAAAATTAAAATGGGTTGGTTTATGGTATTTTAAAATAGTGTTACTATTCATCATTTTTTTTTGTAGTGAATGTTGTCATCTTACTGAGGCAGAATAGTAAAATTGGAAGCACACTGGATTTTGAGTCACAGGGCCTGGATTTGAATCCTGGACTTACTATTTGCTATCCAAGTGACTGTGAGCGCTTGATCTCTTTCTTTCTATTTCATCTTCTGTAAAATGGGAATAAAATATTAGACACCCACCCGCAAGGATAGTTGTGAGACTTAAAAGTGAGATAATGTATGTGAAGCACTCAAAAAACCTTAAACTGTTATATAAATATCAGCTATTATTATTGCCATTATATAGTTTTGGAAGTCCCTTCCAGCTCTTAAATCTATGTATGTTCCTGTGATCCAGAATATATAAATCTTCACTGCTTCTTCTGCTTGCATTATTCCAGAAATATTCCTCCCCCTACCGCCCCACCCCAGGAGGAGAAAATTCCAGGCATGTGGGATGATAGAGCTGCTGAAGATTTCTTTTCTTAGCATTTCTTCAGCACAAATAACACCCCGGCTTCCATGCTAAAGCTGGCATCAGGCTGAGCTTTGTTCATTTGTGTGACTAGTTGCCAGTGGAAAGTGGCTAAGCCCATCCCTCGAGAAGGGATGCTTGGATGGGGAGGGCTGTTGACCTTTAAGGACCCTTTCAACTCTGGGGATTTTATGATTCATTTTAAGATTGTCTGATTCTGTGATCAAACACTGTGCAGCTCCTGTAGCCAGTGTTCTTAGCCATATGTTACAACAAAGACCACACCAACCAGCGCAAGGATGGATGAGGTAATCTAATGCCTGCTTGTTCTAGCTCTGATTTCCATGGTTATTTGAAAGCCACACTTGACTCCATCAAGGCAAGTATGGGAAACACTAATATCGAAATCTCCCCCAACGTGCTTTCCCATGCCAGTCATATCAGAGTCTGTGAGCTCTTTGGGCCTGATAGAATATAAATGGAATTTTAACCTTGCAAATCTTATTACCTCAATTGGCAATGAATCCACTGGGATTTCAGGTGCTCAGAGGTCTTGCTTTGTGATGTAGATACAGGGAAAGCAAAGAGGGCACTTCCATGGAGGCTTTCCCCCTGCACTGCACTAAGTGATTTCATTTGTTTCTGGTTATGTTTAGGAGACTTGTGGAGAAACCGAGGATGTTGTTTTCAAGGACACACTTGTTATGCAATCTCCTGCTTACTTCAATAAATGGTGTCATGGGATCACAGGAGTTAGAGCTGGAAGGGACCTCAGAGATCATCAGATTCAACCCCCTGGTTGTCCAAAACAGACAACCTAGGTCCGGAGAGTGGTCTTCCCCAAGATTACACCAGTACTTGAGAGCAGTGTTAACTGGAGTTCAAATCTAGGTCTTCTCATTCTAAATCTAGTGCCCAAGTGACCTGGTTTTGGTTTTTGCTTGCTTGTCCATTAATCATCCTTCCTTCCTTCCTTCCTTCCTTCCTTCCTTCCTTCCTTCCTTCCTTTCTTTTTTCCTTCCTTCCTTCCTTCCTTCCTTCCTTCCCTTTTCTTTCTTTCTTTTTTCCCTTCCTTCCTTCTTATCTTTCTTTTCTTTTGTTTAAGGTTGCATAGATGGATAGAAACCACTAAGGCCTCAGTAAAATGCAGAGCAAATAAAAATACCTTAGATTTGATTGCAATAAAAATTTGGTTATTGAGAGAAAAGGATAAAAAAAAAATCCTAGCTTGTCAACTTGTGCCCTTGAGTTTGAGGCAAAGGAAGCATTGCTAGGCTGTGGAAATTTTAGACAGACAAGTTCTGAATCTCTGCCAAGAAAGATTTACAGTGAAAACATTGCTGACCGTTAACTGAAGTGGCACTAATGGACCCACTGGATGGCCATACTTTAGAACCTTCATGAAGTGTCTATGTGACAGATTTTTAAAAATTCAATTTTGCTTATTTTTATCATTCAAAGTTTAGATCTAATATATCATTTTCTTGGTGAAAGAGGGAAATACATACAAATGAACAGAAAAGACCCTTTGAAACAGTGGGAGGAGAACCAGGAGGTCAGCTCACAACAGCTGAAATCTGATGTTCTTCAGCTTGTTGTTTGGAGTTGATGGTTATTATTCCCCAAGAAAATAGCGTCCTTTTTTATTTGCTTTTAACATCCTGCCCTTGGCATCTGTTCCATCCATTGTAGACTAACCTAAACCGTGTTCTGACAGTGGGTTAAAGCGAGCACTTATTGAAAAGCATTCTCTACTTAATTACATTTCCTTCTTCTGGAAGCTATTTTAATTTTTTTTATAATCACATGTTAATTGTGTATTAGCAGGGCCTTTCTGATTAGTTGAAAACATAATGAAACCTTTGTAAACAACGCAGAGAGAAAGAAAGAGGAAAGTGTGAAGTGAAGACAGTGTTGATGAGGGAGTTTTAAAAGGCTGAAATAACTACATTTCGAGATGCCAGAGAGAAATGTAAATTGTACCTGGGAATCTGTTCTCTTGAGTGACAACTTTCCGTGGAGGCATAATCGGCCCACTGAATAAGAGACAAAACCAGTGTACGGATGCAGAGGTTGTCCGATTCTCCAAACATTTGCAGAAAAGGCAGTAGTTGCCCTCAAGTAGCCTGACCTTGATGGTGGCTAACAAGTTTTGTATTTGTATTTGTAAACCCATCGTGAAGCCCTCATCCCTCCCCTACAAATCCTATCTTCCACCCTTGCAAACAACCTCAAGCCAAGATACAGCCCAGGGATGGAGTGGTTTGAATTGTTGTGTTGTGTTTCTTGGAAAAGTCTTGATTTCTTCATATGGCATCAGACCTGGAACAGGTTTAGGACTCACTTCCTCTTCCTTTCTTAGGGGATGGGAGGCCAGGGGTTGAAGAGCCCTGGATTTGGGGTCAGAAGACTTGAGTTCTAGTGATGCCTTGTAAAAAAAACAAAAACTTACTAGCCTTTTAAATCCGTTTCCCCCATCTGCCTATCAGCATTCTTACCTGTTCAGTTAGGGGGGATGGCCTTAAGGGGCTCGAAGGTCTCAATGACCCTTTTGGCGGATGCTGAGAGCTCTACAATTCCAGTTTCTGCATCCCATGTTGCATGACTGGTCTCTTCCAGCTCTAACGTTCCGTGTTCTAAAAGGCTTTCTTTCCAAATCCAACATTATGTGGTTCTAGGAGGATGTGTGTGTGTGTGTGCACACGTGCGCATGCACACTCACAGGAGAAGGGAACCACGCTCCTAGAACGTGCCCATATTGTTTCCTTTTCCAGCACGCCACTCTTTTAACGAGATTCACATATTTTTATTAAAAGCACCAGCCCCAGTTTACAGTCCTCATTGTTGAAGGGGGCAGAAAGCCCTCCTCTATTACAGCTTTAAAGAGCTGTGCTTATAGGGATTTTTCAGTTCGCAGTGTGTTATTAGAAAAGCGTGGCTGGGGCGGTTAAAATGAAAGTGCTACTGTATGCAAGAGTGAGATCCACTGTAAGCTATCCAAGGAAACTCTGCCAAGGCAGTATGTGAACAGCAGCCAAACAAAACACAGGCTTCTTTCCAGTGAACCCAGCTCACTTCTGCAAATAGAGGAAAAATTGACTTTCCGATTTAGAGTGTTTCTACAACTAAGAAGAATTACTACAGTGATTGTTCTAAAAATATTTTAGAGGCAGCACATTCTCGAAGGGTTTGGGATTCTTCACATTTTTTTCATTGTATTTCTTATGTAATCTCACTAGATCCTGGGGGGGGGGTAGGAAATGGAAGCTTGCGTGGTCATTTCTTGGCCCCCTGCTGTGTTGTGGCAGCATAACGCCGTGGTGTTTAAGAAGCAGAAATTGTATTTTTATCTTTCTCACTTCAGGAAATAAATTTGGGTTTTAATCTCCTGCAGCCGCTGCTTGCATAGATCAGATCTTAACTGTTGAATCTAGGGCAGCCCCTGAGATCCCTTCTTGTACTATAACTGATGTTTTGGTAAGGTGGAACACATTTTTATAATCTTTCTTTCTTTCTTTCTTTCTTTCTTTCTTTCTTTCTTTCTTTCT
>JAJPUD010006208.1:92146-136280 GCA_023553655.1 Myrmecobius fasciatus
CTTTCTTTCTTTCTTTCTTTCTTTCTTTCTTTCTTTCTTTCTTTCTTCATTTCTTTCTTCATTTCTTTCTTTTTTTTCTTTTTCTCTCTCTCTTTCTGTCTCTCTCCCTTTCTCTCTCTTTCCCCCTTCCTCCCTCCCTCTCTCCCTTCCTTCCTCTCTTCCTTCCTCCTTTCCTTCCCTTCCTTCCTTCCTTCTCTACTTCCTCTTCGCTCCTTCCTTCCTGCTCTCCCCTTATTCCTTTACTGCTCATGCAATGTGAGGCTTTCCTTTACAGGACCCAGGGCTCTGTAGGAGCTTCCATAAGCTACAGCTTGAGCCAACTCTGGAATTCAAATGATTTCCATAATGATGGAAATTGACTGGGATTCCACAAGTTTGTTTATTGCCAAGAATAAATAATGCATGAGTTGTCTCCTCTCTTCCTTTTCTCTTCTTTTCTCTCCTTTTCTTTACTACTTTCGCCCTTTACCTCTTCTTCTTCCCCAAATTAGTCAGTTCATCAACAAAAATGTTTTATTATTTAGTTCCCCCAATTCTCTCTCTTCCTTGTTTGTTAGATTTAACTATATTTTCTTAAGGAAGGCATATTGAAATTAAGGAGATGCAGCCTATTTATCTAACTTGGGCAAAAGGAAGGAAGGTAATGTACCTAGAGAGTATTAGCATCTATTTTCAAACAAACAACGAATAGTAATAGAGTGAAAAATGGAGTTTAGAAAATTGAAAAGTAATTTCCAGTATTTTTTCCCAAAGGCAATTAAAAGAGATGTAGCAATTGGAGCCAAACTTAGAGGATAACTGGATAGTGATGTTGGTAGGATGGCCCCTGAATTCAAGGTGATCTGATATTGATAATGTGATGATGAGGATGAAGATAACAGTACAACTAATAGGAACTTAAATTAGTAGTACCATTATTTTGGAAACTCAAATAATATTTTTTAATTATCAAATAGCTTTCATCCAAATAATTTCTCATTCAGAGCTCGACATAAGTCTGCTAAACACCAAATGATAAGTCCAAAAGAAAATGGAAAATGCTGAAAATCTTGTTCTATTTTATTGGGCTACAAAGTCCTTCAAATGATTATTTCATATAGGATTATTTTAAGAAGTTAAAGTGAAAATCTTCCCTTTTCTTTTTCCTCTTCCTTTTATTTCTTTCATTGATACATGGATTGGTAGAGCTTGAAGAGGCCTTAAAATCAGTCAACATATTAAGCACCTACTATGTGCTTGGCATTATGCTAAGTCATCTATTTCAAAGCCGATAAATTTAGAAACTGACACTCAAAAATGTCTGATGACTTACCCAAGTTTGCATCTAGTTAGTAGCAGGATGACTCAAACCCATGTCTATTGCATCACACTCTGTTAATCCTTTCACTGTTGTTTTCCTTTGCATTTACTTTCATTTTCTTTTTCTGGTCCGACATTTTGATTAAGCACTGTCACTGGGTGTAATCTTAACTTCCACAATTCATTGCACATATAGACATTTCTATGTCCACACTTTGCCTAATCTAGGCTGGTTAGATGCTAAAACATCCATTCTGAGTCATCAGTTGGGATGACTGGCTCCATGAAAGTCCACTAATTTGTTGAATGTATGCTATAACCAGCTCAAAGTCTCATGTCTATTTTTAAATGTTAACTTGTAATTTGACAAGGAATGGTCAGGTATTAGCTGTTCCCTGCATATCCAAACATCTTACAATGAATCTGGATTAGGAAGGAGAACAACTAACCAACAGATCACAGATTAAGAGCTATTAGTGACCTTAAGATTCATTGAGTTCAACTCATCATTTACCAATGAGGAAATGGAGGCACTGAGAAGCCATTTGACTTTAGTAGGCCCACACAGTAAGTGAAATCTAAATCCATGACTTCCTGACTCTAAATCCAGCAGCAAAACCATGTTGCCTCTCTAACTGTTGGCTTTAGATGATTGGGCTGTGTTTCAAAATCAGCATCATAATTTTTAAATTAATATTTATTTATTCAAGTTTTTAGATGGATAGAATACCATTGTCCTGCTCTACCACCTTCCTCTTCCGCTTCCCAACCAGTTTGCTATACTTGGTAGGATCTTGATGTGGAAAGGTCATTTGGAAGAATAAAATCTACATAGTTTAGTTCTTGGAACAATATATTTTGAGATTTCCCCTGCCACCTACCACATATATCACTCTCTATCCTTAAATTTCTTCAGTTTAAAATGTATGAATTATACTAGATAACCCTTAAGTGTCCATGTGGTTCTAACATTACTTGTTTTTGTGATTCTAAGGTCTTTTCCAACTTTGATATTCTACATTCCATAATTTTAAAACCCTTTCAGCTTTCCTATTTTATGTTCTCTGACCTGAGATCCCTCTAAGCTCTAATATTCCATGCTTCTAAGGTCATTTCTAACATTTATAGTGCTTTGGTTTTTTCCCTCTAAGTCTTGCAGTTCTGATATTCTTGGAGTCTGTTACTCTTAACTTCCACAATTCATTGCACACAAAAACATTTCTATGTCTACACTTTGCCTAGTGTAGGCTGGTTAGATGCTGTAACATCCATTCTGTGAGTCATCAGTAAGGAGGACTGGCTCCATGAGAGTCCAGTCAGAGTAGCTTAATGTTGGTTGTGGGTAGGCAAGTAGTATCGATCAGCATAAAATGATTATTTGATTTAGACATTTATATATCAGCAGTTGAGTCAACCTCATTTGTCTTCTAAGTGAAAGAAGCCACAAACCTAGAAAACATTGATATTTTTGTCAGTCATTTGCTGTAACTATTGGTTAAAATTGCTCAAATGAAAATTTTTTTTATACTTTGTTGCAAAATGGATTAAATTTGTCCCTGGGGGTGCCTGTATGACTCTCTTTGTGTGTGTATGTGTGTGTTGTGTGTATATTCAATGGCATGTCTCTGCATGTGGACCTGTTTTACTTCTCTTTGTATTTCTACTGAACAGCACAGTACCTAACATACAAGTGCTTAATGAATGCTGTGGTTAACTATGTGATACACTGTATTGCCTGCCACTTATTTTGTGTGTAACCTTCATCCACCCTGTTTCCCATACCTCAGTTTCCTCATATGTAAAATGAGAGGGTTGGATCAGATGATCCCTCCCAGCCCCAGCTGTGGGCTCCTTAGGGTCTGTGGAAGAGCCTATTTTTGTATGTCTCTGTGACAAGACCACATCACTTATTAAGCACCTACTAGATGCCAAGCACTCTGCTAAGTGCCGGGAATACAAAGAAAGGCCAGAGCAGTTTCTGTGTGCATGGTACCTAGGGGAGTCTTTGAATGAGTCTGTGTGTTTCTAGGTCTCTGTGTTCCCAAGAATGAAATGCTATTGTGTGCGTGTATGTGCCTGCGTGTTTCCGCATGTGCCATGAGCCTGCGTATATGCCATTGTGTGTATGTGTATACATGTTAGGGTAGGGACAATATTTTCTAAGTCACACCTCCTGGAGTGTTTTGTATCTCTCAGCATTCTCGAGAGTGATTTGCTAATTGCACCCGGGGATCAGCTTTAAATTCAGGCAAGGCTGAAACTTTGAAACTGTAACATTTTGACTGTCGAGAATGACCAGCCTTCGCCCCTCCTTTGCAGGGAGCTCTGGTTGAAGGAAGCTGGCATTGTCGCCGAGTGACGGCTCTGCCGAAGTGCCGCAGGTTTTCATATGGAAATGTGAAATAATGGGGTGATTAAATAGAGCTGTATATTAAAGTACATCTGACATTAGAATTAGCATAATGTGCTCTAGCCTTAGGCTGAGTACTTTATTTGCCATCTGCGTCGGACCAAAATCCCCTGGGGAAGCGCTAAAATATTCTGAATAAACTCAGCCCGGGTTCTTATTGAGAGTAAAATACCATTTGTGGCACGTCGTATTGATTCGTCTTAATTGCGGTGCAGAAAAGAACATTCACTCGCTGATGACTTTTGTACTCGGTGACAAGTCGGCTGGAGTTATTCTAACGCAGTTGGTTAACCTGAACAGACTGTCGCACTGCTCTGGCAAGGAGCAAACCTTATCTGCAGCCTCCTCAACTGCCGCCACATCGCATCCTGCATCCTCCATCCTTTCCCTCTCTGCCTCCCTCTTCTCCATCCCATGTACTACTCCCTCCACCTTTCTTTCCCGGAGGTTAGGTGGGGCTGGGGGAAAAAAGGGGGCGGGGAGAGGAAAAAGTGACCCAAGCCGGGAAATTCTTTCCTTGCCAGCTCTCTCCCTCCCTTTCCCTTTCTCCTGCCCACTCAAAGACATCTGACCGTTCTCCAGGGGAGGGAGGCTCGAAACATCCCGCCCTTGAGGACCATTTCCAGAGCCATTAGTGCGGGAGATTTAGCGGGCAGCTTGCCGCTTCAAATAAAAACAGGACCTAGTGGTGGTGTTGCCCGGGCAGGCAACCGGCGTGATACGGTTAACTTTGCAAGCGGCCAGGATGCCATACACCTTAGGAGAGCGTGCCCGGCAGAAAGCACCAAAGATAAATAGATTTCCTGGAGGAAAATGCTTTGATGCTCTGCGCGATGCAAAGTCCAGTTTCTACCCTATAATTGCCTATCATTAGACACAATTTAAATATTCAAACATCCTCCACAAACCTTAGCCTAGCATGTTTTTATTACAAATTCAGAACAAGGGAATAACCTTTAACTTCAGAGACAAATGAAACAAATTTACAAGTGCACGTCTGCTGTTTTCTTGTGTTTTATAAATCCCTGCGGACCTGAACACTTTTGCTATAACGCCACTCAGAACAATATACATATATTACTGCTTGTTTGTAGTGCTTCCGTAATGAGTCCCCTTTGTATTAGATAACCTATATAATTCAGCATCGAAGCTCTCCATAACGTCAATTATCTCCTCATAGCTAAATGTACATTCTATTAAAATGAGATTTACAGCCCTTACAATACTTCTTAGGGTGGAACAGGGAGATTTTGTGGATTTAAAGAAGCAGGACTGTTAAAGAATTAAAGCAAAAAGAGTATTTCATCCATTAACCATGATGAGGCACATACTTTGGTTCTTAGGAGACTTTTCAAATAAAGTATTGTGCAGAGCTTACATACCCGGGGCAGACCATCATCTCCTCCTCTCCCAAGAAAATCTACCCTTTGACTGATTGTTTAATAATTCACCCTTCATTTTCCCACCAGATAAAAAAAATAGCTTACATTTATAATTTAAAGCACTTTACAAATATTATCTCATTTGATCCTCACTGCTCTGTGGGGTATGTTCTATTATAATTCCCATTTTACTGATGAAGAAACTGAGATAGAACTTATAAATAACTTGCTCAGGGTCACAGAGACTAAGAATCTGAAGCTAGATTTGAACTCAACTATTCTTGACTCCAGATTCAGCATTCTATCCATTTGCCACCTGGATGACAGACACGGTCACCTTCTTTACTAAATTTTTGGATTAGTATCATATCAGAAGATCACATCTTAGAGGTATATGAGCTCTGTTGAAGAAGTATTGATCTATTAGATTTTAGAGAGATGCAATTGTCATTATCATTATAACTCCTATTTCTATAGCACAGTTGGTACATCCCAGTGCTGGACTTTGAGTCAGAAAGATCTGGATTCAGATTCGGTTTCTGATCTCAGCTACGTGAATACCAATAAATCAATAAGCTCTCAACCTCAGTTTCCTCATCGCTGTTTAAAAAATCGTAATATATACAATATCCAACTCAGGGCTCTGGGAATCAAGTGAAATCAGTCAATCAATCAGTATTATGTAAATGTCATTATTATTATTGTGGCATCTTCTGATTTACACAGGGCTTTCTTCACAACAACCCAGTATCAATGGTAATTTTACTATCTATTTTACAGATGAGAAATAGAGATTTTCAGAACCCATGGGACGATGGTGGCACAGGGGACAGAGCACTGTGCCTTGGGTCAGGAAGGCCTTAGTTCAAATCAGGCCTCAGACAGTTAATATTTGTCTGATCTTGGGCAAATCATGTTACTTTTGCTTGCTTCCATTTCCTCAATTGTAAAAAGCAAAGAGTAATAGCACTTACCTGCCAGGATTGTTGTGAGATCAAATGAGATAATAACTGTAAAACTGCTTACTTCTACTGGCCCATAGTAGGTACTATAAAAATGCATATTCACTTCCCATTTATTACCAGAAGGACCAAAAATTATCTAGTTAACCGTCATTTTTCCAGATAAAAAACCTGAGGCCGAGAGAAGGTAAGCGACTTTACAAATCATACAAATTATTAGTCGGGAGTTGAATCCAGGCCCCTTTTGCTTCTAAATTAATTGCCTTTTATCTGAAATCATACTAATTGAAATGGTCTCTCCAGCCACTTGTTTCACTCAGCTATTAAGTTGCAGAGCCAGAACTCAGGCCTACATCTTCGTATTCCAAAGCCCAGGTAGTTTCTACTCCATATTTCACTGCTTCTTCTGCTCTTTCACCTATTACAGAAGAAATTGGCATTATTTCCAATGTATTTAAAAATAAAAGGAAAAAAAAACATTCATCTTTTAAGACTGTGCAGGACTTTTCATGAATACTCCAAATGGGATGCTACGTATAAGAACATTATAGGGCCTCTATAAGATCTTTTCATCCTGGAAAAGAAAATAGCTTTTTCAATAATCTGTGTTAAGATGCTCAACTATGCCTAAGATTTCTGCTTCCTCTATAGGTCGAGGTGGTAATGTTTTTCACCACCCCATGGCTAACCCCTGTCTTACTTCAGCAGAAAGTGATTTCACAGGCTCAAAGTGTTTAGATGACAAACGTGTGGAATTAATTGAAACTCTTGTCACAGAGAGGGTAATTTAGAAGTCAGCTCATATATAATCGATTCTTTGGTATTGAATTTTTTTTTCACTCCTTTACTTCCATTTGACCCTTTCCCCTCTTCCATTTTATACTTCTTTGGGGTTTTATAGTCTGACATCAGTTAACAAAGCACAGGTCAGATCTGGGCTAAAAAACTCCTAAGTGGCTACTACTCTATTCAGTATACTCTATTAAGTTGTAAACCCCATGGGACTCTTCTTAACTAAACTTTGTATCTCCCCAGGGACACTACTATAGGACACTGCACACCATAGGCACTTAATACATGTTTATTGAATTGGTTCTTAGGATTTAGAGCTGGAAGGAACTTCTGAGATCATTTTATAGGTGAAAAGAGTAAAGCTTTAGAGATTTCAATTGGTTTGCTTAAAGTCAGATAGATATTAAGTAAATAGCTCATCCAATCCCAGGTCTTCTGACTCCACTAGATTTGTGTCAAATTGAATTGAAATGAGTTGGATTGAATTGCTGGGATTTGCATTATATTAGATATTAGTGATATGAGTGGGCTGTCAGCTGGAGTTTGGATATATGGCTTGTGTCTTTAAGTATACCTAAAACATAGTAGCATCAAAATTACATTAAATCACATTAATGTGTAATATTGATGCAAGTTAGATGTCAAGACAGACCCTTGGCCTGAGTTGGTAAGTGGCTTCCATTTTTAAAAAGTTTTCTTGTTTTCCTGGGTAAAAGAGATGAAAACTCTCCTTATCCTGGGAATCTGGATGGAGAAGAATGTAGGACATTATGAACTATATTATGTACTATTTGAAGCTAAATGGAGTAGATACTAATCAATCAATAAAATTTATTAAGCACCTACTATGTGCCAGGCAGTGTGCCAAGTACTAGAAATACAAAGAATGGATATTGGCCTCAATCAAGAATTGTGCATAAATATGTTCAAATAATATAAATATGTATGACTGCAAAAATCAGTCCCTGCCTGAGAGAAGAGGAACAAGGCTATTAAAGATTAAACTTGAATTGTCCCAACCTTCTTTTTGATTATTATTATAGTGCTTTACATTTAAAAAGCACTATCTTGCAACAACTTGGTGATACAGGTCATGTTAAATAGTGTTACCCTTCTTTACAGATAAAGGAAGCTGAGTGAATCTCAGAGAGAGATGGTGGGATGTCTCTAGCATAATATGGATAATAAAGAATTGAGTCAAGCCTTGAATTCCAAAGATTTTTCCATTATATTGCACTAATAGGACTAGAGAATCATTTTTACCAGCCTTGATTTTCATCCTTCATCTTATTAGGACAGAATCTGTGATTTTTTAAAAATTATCATGGATTCTCAAGTAAAGAAATTTCTTCTACAAATGTAGGTTGGCCCCTCCTCAGTAACTTACAGTTTTAGAGAATTGTCTATACAGAGTATCTAGAAATTAAGTGTTAAAAAATTAAAATAAGGGTCACATGATATAATTCAAAGGCTATACTTGAACCCAAGACTTTCTTTAAAGGCAAATCACTATCCACTGTGACACACACAGTCTCTCCACTAAATTCAAACTTAACCAAAAGCATTTATAATTAGGCAATGATTATTTCCTCTACAAAAGGAATCACCCCAGGCTTCCTTTAAATAAAGAGCTTCCCTAATTAGACCTCAGTTTCTTCATTTATAGAATACTAGCATTGGATTAGATAATTTCTAAAGTTCCTTCAAGCTCCAGCATTTAATGTTATAAAAATCTTAGATCTCTTCCATATTTGATATACTGTGGTTCTGTGATTATAAGGTCACTCCTACCTTTGATATTGTTACATTATGTTTTATTAGAATTTAAGAGAAAGAAATCTGGATATCTTACCAGCTTTGTAGGCAAGACTACTTAACCTATGTAGAGAAACCTCAGTTTCTCTACAAAATGGAATTATTAGTAACTCACAGAATTTTTGTGAAGATTGTATGTAAAAGAATTTATAAATGTCATGTGTTTGATTATTAGAATTCTAATGTTTCTTCACTTCCTAAGATTCTGTTTTCTTAAGTATTCTTTCATTCATTCAGTATTTTCAAAGCATCTTCTATATACAAGACCTTGTACTTTGTTCTTTGAAGGAATAAAAAAAAATGAAAAAGATAGCTTTTGACCTCAAAAAGCTGGCACTGTAATAGAGAATATAGACAAATAATTATAATGAATCATAGACCATAAATGCATGATGGGGGATAAACACAATGTCATGAATCTTCTAAGAAGACAAAAAGATCATTTCTGATATGATTAGATTGCTCACATGTAACTGACACAAAGAGGAAGACTTCCTTTGGGGGGGGGGAAAGAATGAGAAACAGATTCCTGAATGTATTGGGGACCTTCCCAAACCCGATCATTTCATATTGAGATTGGTAATGCTCATGCTTAATCCCTTAACCTAAATTAGCTCTTTATAAAATAAAAATGTATTGTTTACCCAAGTCCAGGTAACACTGAGATAAATCCCTGATTGCAAACAATATAGAAACATAAAGCTCTCTATGGAGATATTTATTAAAACAAAGAGGTTAGTTCATAATCTGTTATGAGTGAGGTGCTTTGTGAATTGTAAAGTGCTTTAGAATATGTATTCATGTAGAGCTATCATTTTTACCACTTGGTTAATTTTATTCCACTGAGAATACCACAAAGATTAAATAAGACACAATACCTGCCCTTACAGAAGGGAATTATCAATTAAAGGAGAAAGGCATTTATACAAGTGGCTTTGATTTAGAACAGAATCCAAGGGTTAATAAGAGAAGTACCAACCAAGGACCAAAGAGTTAAGGAAAGGAGAAGAGAATGTTTCTAGAAGAAGTGGTACTCCCTGAGCTGGACCTTGGAGAAAGATTTCAACTAATGAAAGTGAAAGGGAATGGCTTTTCACAGGTAAAGGGAAACAGCATGGGCAAAAGTATGGAGGTAGGAAAGGATGCACCAAGTTGGGAGAACAGTGGAAAGGTCATTTTGATTAAGGCTCAGAAAGTATTAGCCCATAGCCCCAATCAAAAGAATGACTTTCAGACAAAGGAATTTTTTACTTGGATGATTTCTTGGGTCTCAGAAATTAAAGTGTCATGGAGGAAACCAAATCTAACTTTCTAAGATGGTCCCTTTATTTACAACCATTATAGAATATTAAAGTTAGAATAAGCAAGCAGGTATCCATCATCATCTAGGCCCAGGAAAAGGAAGGGACTCACTTGAAGTCACTCAGAAAATTAGCAGAAAAGATGGAATTGGTGCATAGAGTGCTGGAAGTGGATTAAAGAAGACTCCTCTTTGTGAGTTCAAATCTCAAGACACTTACTGAGTGACCCTGGGCAAGTCACCTGCTGCCTTCAGTTCCTTATCTGTAAAATGGGCTGAGAAGGAAATGGCAAACCATTCCTGCATCCTGGCCAAGAAAACCCCAAATGGCGTCATGAAGAGTTGAACACAAATGAATAATAACCTCTTTTCAGTTCAGCACTCTTTCTCTGACACTATTGATCATCTCTGCATCCCCCTTAGTTATGGGATCATGGAACCTAGCATTATATGTGTATTGTAAGGGCTCAATGACCATGTGCTGGAATGAACCCTCTTACTATCCATATCCTCCCACTCCCCTTATATTCTAGGACAATGAAGATGTTGCCTCATTCCTTCCTCCATTCACCTCAGTAGAGTAGGGGGAAAGAACATGATGTGGGGTAGAGGATAGGAGTTCACATTGTCTAGAATTTAATTTAAGAAATATCCCTTAGACCCTAAACATGTTCCATTCACCATGCTTATTGCTAGAGTTATAATGACAACACAATTATCTTCCCTTAAGGAGCTTATCAGCTCCTTGGCAGGGGAAATATAGCATATACACAAACAAATATGGTACAAAATATATTGTGATCAGGGAAAGGGAGGGAGATGTTCACAATACTCTAAAAAAGTTTGTAGAGTGGAGTTTGTATTGCTTTTGTCAGCCTCCCTAGCCAGGAGGGTTGTCATTTGATATTTTTTACTTGTGTGCTCAGTACTATAGTAAGCAATTCCTAAGAAATAGAGGCTTCCTCTTAAGCATTGGCTCTTTAGGATTTCAGGGGTTCTAAAACCCAAAGACTATATATAGTTGGTCAGTTAATTATAAGATGGCCAACTGCAAGGTGAAGATAGGCCATTTTGGTTAATGGGACTCCAGAAAGGAGGGTGGAGGTGATGGCCTAGGAATCTGGGAGACTAGACTCACAGCTGATGTTTAGATATAAGAACCCTCATCTTCCCTCAGGAAGAACAGAGGAAAGATTGTAAATAAGAAAGGTCTGTATCTTCTTGCCAATAGCATTGGCAAAATGGTGATGATCTCTTTCCTGGAACACATTTCCATAGCCCCTCTCCCCAAAATAACCTTAAATTTCCAATCCTTCCTTGTCCATGTGAATAGTGAAATCTGAGTTGATTGAATTGAATCTTAAAGGAAAGTGCTATTTGTCTTCCCTCTGAGATTATGCTCATATATAATGATTTGACTTGGTACTTCTAAAAAGCCATCATTTTATTATTTCCTTTTAGTGCCCAGTTCAGTACTAACCTTTTATGGAGAGCAAATCCACTTCTAAATTTCAATGAGACAGAGAGGTGTACATGTGTGTTTAAGAAATGGCTAGAAAAAATAAATAGGATCATAATATCTTTGATTAGAACCATGCACTGTGGACTTGAAGCCAAACTTTTCAGTTAGCATAGCTGTAGGAAAGCTTTGAACGTTTGTAGGAGTTTCTTTTTAGTTTCTCATTCCTCCTTTCTTTCCATACTTTTCATCCATATTTGCTGCTATCTCCCAACGTATCCTTCTGTTTTAACTAGTGTCTATTCTTTATAATTCCAAACGTGCCCGATGTACCTACAACTGCAGTTTCCATCCCTCCTCTGTTTCCCTTCTCCCACTTTTCAGGAATGTTCTCTCTTGTTCCCATTCAGGGAACAAATTCAGGGGAAATTCCCATCTCCTTGAAGCTGTTCTATGTGTTCTTACTTACAATTATCTCTCCTTTATCTCTTTTTTAAAAATCAACTTGTTTATTTTTAACATTCATTTTAAAAAATTTGAGTTCTGAATTCTTTCTTGCCCACCCACTCTTCCTGCACCTTTTGAGAAGGCAAGAAATGTAACATCAATTATACATGTGAAATCATGCAAAACATTTCCATATTCTTTTATCTCCTTCTAACTTTTATATCATAACTTGTACCATTCATCTGACATTATGCCATGCAGTGCCTTTTATTATTGCTTCTCTCATTTTTATATGAAGGGATATATGTATGTGTGTGTATGTTTGCACATATCATTCAGACTAGGGATCAGCAGAGCACTGGCTGAAGACCAAATCTGACTTTTGACCAAGGAATAAAAAATTGTTTTTAAATATAACAGAACCTAGAGTCTAAATTGTAAACCCCCTGAGGACAGGAATGCTGTCTACTTTCTTCTTTTATATGATGACATTGTTAATTATTATTACTTATATTTATATTACATTGCATATAAAATAGTTTTTCAAGGAATGTTTGTAAAAAGATAAAAAGAGTGCATAGTGATTTAATATCCATGACTCTGGAAAATAATTAACAGATTATGCCCTTAGTTTTGACTAAATATGGATTCTTTTTGGAAAAGATAAATATGTTTACAAAAATCATTTACTTTTGAGAACTCATGGGAATATAATAGTAATAATGATAACTCACTTTTCTGTAGTGCTTTGAGGTTTATAAGGTTCTTTCTTCAGAATAATCCTGTGATTTATATTGCAGAAGTATTAAGAATAAGAATTCATCTTTCTATAGCATTATTTCATAACAGCCCTTTGAAAGATATGGGGCAAATATTATAATCCCTATTTTGCAGATGATGTGACTATTCAGTAACCATTTATGAAGGCCCTTCTTTGCAAAGTACTGTGCTTGGTGATGCGGACTATATGACAATAACAAAACAGCTTTTGATGAGTACGTTTTGGTGCAGAATATAGGGCAATTACTATCTGAATATCCATTATGACTGAAAGGCTTCTAGGGCCTTTCCCTTCATCCAGTAGTTGAATTCTTAAACAGGATACCTCTAAATTTTTGGTGCACTTTTAAGCTTTACTTGGTTAAAGACTTAATAGCTTTTAATTTTAATTTAAGCCTTAGTAGCTTAAAATGCACTACAAATTTGAGGATACCTTGCACATATTGCCTCCCCTAATTTTATGAACTCCTTAAGATTAGAGACTGTCTTGACTTTTCTGTGTATATCCCCAGCATTTAACACTGTGCCTGGCACATAGGACATGTTTAATAAAGACTTATTCATTCATTTATTCATTCAATATAGTAGCTATGACCCAGATAAGTAAATATAATATACTATATGCCATATAGTATATTATGTATACTATATTGTAAGTACAATATAATATATGTAAATATAAATATTTGGATTAGGGGGAAAAACTACCTTAAAGAGAACAAGATCTTCATATAAGAGGTGGTCCCTCAACTGAGCATTGATTGAAGATAAATATTCAGGGAGGCAGGGACTAGGAGGGAGAGAGCATCCTAGGAGTGGGAACACCTATGTAAAAGACTGCACACAAGTGGGAGATAAATGCAGAAGCCAAGGAATGACTGGTGGTTTGACCAGAACCTAAAATAAGAAAAGAGAAGTGATGTATAGAAAGGTTTGTTGGGGATGGGGATATCCACCTACTGATTGGGATTTTTCCAGCCCTTGCCCTAGGGTACAGAAACAGGCTTGGGTTCAAGTGCCATAGGATTTCCCCAGTTATTAGTATTTTCTCCCATCCCTGAAAGTCACTTTGTAGATATTTTCTGTAGAATAGATGTCAGTTGCTTGAGGGCAGGCACTGGTTTGGGTTTTTTCATCCCCAGTTCCTCACACTGTAGATTGGTAGATTGCTTTGGTAAGTAAATTGAATTCCTAGACATTGTCCCTAAAACAAAAGCTTGGTCTGCATGAAAATGCCCTGTATGTTGTGTAGCTGGGAGGAAAGTTTCCAAGTGGCTTCTTTTTGGCAGATGATCTGCTGAGACAAAGGGGGCAAATGCCATCAGGTGGCCTCTGTGGGCATAGTGACAACTGACTGACACTCAAAGGGCCCATTGTAGAGCTTAGAACAGGATTCTCCCCTAATTTAAGCAGACATTCGGATCCCTTCAGCCCTTGTGTGGTTTAGTCTGCCATTCTCTATAAAACACTACATCTTCACCTGGCTTGAATGCCCTTAGCTGGTCTTGTGAGAACACTCGTTAACCAGTGCTCTCAATTATGGGGTTTTAATTTAATAATAATTCAGTTAAAGGTGTGTTTTTTATTGTGCGTCAAGGATACCTTTATTGGTATTATTAGAGTAACTAGCATAATAAGGAAGAGTAATTGTTTAAATGCTCATTAAAAATGGAGTGGCTTTGAGAAAGCAGCTTGGGGGAGGGGGAGAAGAGGATGTCTGTAGGAAGTAAGAAGTTCAATGAAAATCTGCTCCTGAAAGTCACTGTAAAGGGAGTCATTCCTTTTAAGTGTGCCAATTTCCACATTGTGGCAACTTTAGAAGCCATAGACAGAGGTTGCCTTAACATTCCCTCAAGGTTTTACTGCTGCTCCAGTTTCCTCATAAGGCGAACCCAAAATTTTCAGGTATATCTCTTGGACAGATCACAGAAAAGTCCCCATGTGAAGTTTCAGCATTTGTGGGAAGGGTTAAGGGAATCTCCTAGAGCTAATACAGTGAAGAAAAATAACCAGGGAACAACGGGGTGGGAAAAGAAAGAATAATAACATGGGGAAGAAGCTTAGAAATAAGAACTAGAATATGGAAATATACTAGCTAAGAGCAAAGATATTAAAAGAGAAAAAAAAAACCCAAACCATATTTTGCTCATATCCTGTACCTGGAATGACTTTTCCCATTTCTTTCTCTCTCTCTCTCTCTCTCTCTCTCTCTCTCTCTCTCTCTCTCTCTTTCTCTCTCTCTGTGTCTCTCTCTCTCTGTCTCTGTCTTTCTTTGTTGTTGTTTTTTGAGGCAATTGGGATTAAGTGACTTGCCCAGAGTCATACAGTTAGGAAGTGTTAAGTGTCTGACTACCTTTGAGTCATCCTGACCCCAGGGTTGGTGCTTTATCCACTATGCCTGTCTAATTTTCTCCATTTGAAGTTCAATCTATTTTAAAAATCCACTCTCTTCACTGAAACCCTCTACTCTGTAATAACTCCCTCCTTTATCTCTCCCTGGTATTGTTTGTACCTCTTTTTACATAATATTTTGTGTTTTGTAACTAACCTACATGTGTAGGTTTTCTGCTCATCAGATTGCAGACTCCATGAAGGCAGGGGCCTGTCTTATCAAACCTTGTATTTTTCTTTCTGCATAGCACAAAGTTCTATGAACAGCCAGTGGCCAATATGTTTATGAGCTATATTTGCAGAGCAAGCAAGCACTGCTTGTTAAAGAGCGATAGGGAATGATTCTAAACCCTGCTATTGGGATGACTGAAGCCAGTGGATTTCTTGGGCTCAGGAATATTAAGCTCCAGTAGAACTAAAGCAGATTGGATATCTACATGAAATCCACCACCTTGGGGAGCTCTTGGTGGGGGGGGGGAGTCGGAGGTAGGATGTAGTATAGTGCCTACAAGGCTGTCTAAGGAGAAGAAAAAAATGGAGCAAGTCAAAGCTTGTATGGCAGTAGTGAGATTCAGTTCATTGTACTTGCAGCCTCAGTGAGACAGGGAAACCCAGTCCCTAGAGAGAGAGACAGACAGATAGACACAGAGAGAGACAGAGACAGAGAGGTGGGGAAACCTATTTATTAGTACATGATTCATTGAAAAGTTAGAGAATTACAAGAGTCCTGGTTTGTCGGAGAGGATTCAGTTCCACTAAAACAGGACTTACTTACTTGATCCTAGCTAGATCCCCACTACATTGTCAATATCTAAGCAGCAGATTTGGCTACCCAGTTTTAATTTTTTTTAATTTTTATTTATTTATTTTTTTGCTGAGGCAACTGGGGTTAAGTGACTTGCCCAGGGTCACACAGTTAGGGAATGTTAAGTGTCTGAGACCAGATTTGAACTCAGGTCTTCCTGACTTCAGGGCTGGTGCCCTATCTACCTAGCTGCCCCCAGTTTTAAAATTTTTGATAGTGAATTCTACTTCTTGATACTAGTTTGGGAAATGGTGATTTGATTTTGTGAATTCAACTCAACAAAGCAACCTGAAAAAGTTTTCTGGGCTGTCTCACATCTACAAATTTATACCCTGTCCTCTGCATTTAGCAGAACTAAAATAAAATATCTTACTATCCAAACTCTTTGAGAACTTTCAATAATTTTTCTAATAATCTGAACCTCAGACTACTACAATCACCCTTCCTCTATATTTGGTAGAATCTAAGCTCTCTGAGAGTAAAAATGTTTTGTTTTGTTTTTTACTTTGTATCCTTAGTGCCTACCACATAGTAGCACTCTTTATAAATGCTTCTTGAATGCTTGTTGTATGAAAGTGAAATGGAAAAGATGGTATAATAGAAAATTGTGATTTAGTGACTGGAATAGGGTAGACATTTCTAAGGCATTTCTAGGTTTTCAGGGCAGGATTTGACTTTGTTTTGTACAGTCATTAAAATATAAGCTCATAATTGGCTTGTCAGTCAGAATAAAACCCAGGCAGTCACAGCATGGGAATTGGTCCAGGTCTGGGAAAGTCTAATTTTCACTCTACTAAAGGGTAGTGCCCATAACCATCTTTCCAAGGTGCCCCTTGGGAGAGGGAGGCATGGAGGCGAGTGCCATAGAGGGGGCATCTGGAAACCAACTTCCTGGGGGCCTTTGACTGAAGAAGAGTTCTAGAGGGCTGGCATACTACATTATTAAAGAAAAGGCTTACTTTAGAGCAATACATGACTGTTCATGGGCATGTTTAAAATATTTAGCAAGTTTTAGAATATAAAAATGTTCGTAGTGAATCTTCAAAGACTTTCTGACATTGTTCTCTTCTTAAAAGTGAGCATCTACACTGCTTAAGGCAATTTCTAGGCAAGATAACCATGAAGTGATAATATGGAAATGAACATTTTATTAAAAAAAAAAAAAGAGGAAAGGAGGAGGAGAGAGGGTAGTCTAGAGAGAGCCTTTGAGGGCTGTGAAACTTTTTTTTTTTAATGAAGTTGTCAGATCTTTGATAGCCAAGTGGCCTACAGTGAATGTCTGCCATTTGTGGAGGGGGTCTTCAGAAGCAGTGGGTTTAGGGGCATAGAAGTAACAAAGACGGAATAGCTAACATTGGTCCTGTAAAGATAGCTAGCTCAGAAATCTGATTTCACTAATAAAAACAGGTTTCCTCAAGCTCAGAATGTAGACATGGCTGTTTGCTTCAATATGTCTCATGAAGAAAAAGTTTTAAAAGTTTGGGGGGAGTAGATAATAGAAAGGCTTTGAGCTTTTCAAAACAAGTGGTTACAAGCCCTCTCAACCAGCTGCCATTTTGAGGCTAATTTTTTAATCAGCCATTTCAACTTTGGATTGGCCTTAGTCCCCAGCCTTCCGGGGAATTCTCCATGTTCTTATAATTTAGACATTCCTCATGGGGACAGATCTTTAGTAAAATGCTTGGCAGCCTGGGGGAGTTGGTGGGGTGGGGGACTGGGTGAGAAGGGGGTGGGTAAGGGATAACAAGAGCCAAGGAGTATCATCTGACTTAAGAAAAATGAAGAAATAGGACAACTGCCTATAATAAATCGATTAATTAGAGTGGTTAAAATGAAGGTGAAGGAGGCAGGACCCTCTTTAATTTGAAGATATACGACCTTGTAAGATGCTGCCTGTCATCTGTCATATTAACTCTCCCTTCAGAAGGGTCTTTATTAAGCTCTGCTCCTAGGTAAGCTGAGGTAAAAATGTACTGTTCCCGAAACGAAAAAATAAATCAGCTGCTGGCAGGAAACGTTCTCTACTTTAGCCCTGCTTCGCTGATTCCTGTCACTTTTTATACTGTCTGTGCAGGGCGTGCACTGGGAGAGATATGGGTGTTTTCAAAGATTATAATGTTAGTTCTCTGGACATCATGGGGGATGGGAATGGGGGGGGGTTGCACTCCAACCCACACCTAGAATCCCGTAAATCTGCCCTTGTGAGTTAGGTTGTAAGAGGTAATGAATGTTTTTCTAGTTATCAAATATGTTCACTGTTAGCATGTGAATTATAAAGGCTTTCTGGGGAAGAAGCCCAGCCCAAATGCTTAACATAAGCTATTTTGAAAGATTAATTATAAAAGTTGAGGCTTAACTACTTTAAGTTATAATCTGTCCCACCTTTTCTCCTCCCCCCAAAAAGGTAAGGTAAGCAGTTCTTTACTAGAATAATACTTGTTGTTTCATTGTGGAATGGTATGGAACTGACTCTGGGTTCTCCAAGGCTAGGTCAAGGGCATGTAGGCACTAGCAAGTTCTGCCAATGTGGAAAGGCCCAAATGTAGCCCATTGATAGATGGCCTTCCTTATGCCTTTTGGTTGAGCTGACAACAGGCAAGCTGTTAACCAGGGCTGGACACCACATGTAGAATTTTGTCCTCCACAGATCATGAAGCTTATCCCTGTAGAAAAGCATCAAAATGTTGTGATCTGGGTTGATGGAGGAAAACTTACTGATGGACTGTCACATCCCTGAAGTTTTAAAATATGGAAGCATGACAGTAGATATTTAATTTTTTCAAAAATTCAGGCATTTTATTTCTATCAGAGTCCCCTTCTCTTTTCCCCCATCAGCACCTCCCACAAATATTTTTCTACTAAGTCTTTTCATGGTATAACTGTCTACAACATTGAAAGTGAGCTCTATGCCAGGGTCCCCTCAGTTATCAGCTTTTTCAAAGCAGGAACCACTTGATGCCATCAGTCAAACTGTATTGGTGTCAATCATTGGTCCTTCCTCCCCTCCCTCCCTTTTTTTTTAAAGTGCTGTGTTCTGGCTTCAGGGTGCTCGGTCCCTCTGAGTCATACAGTTTTAAAGACAGTTTCAAAAGTACAGTTTATGTGCCTATAAACATACTGCTACAGGGTGCTTGAAAGACAGGTTTCTACACAACTTGAAGTCTTCCAGCTTTATTTACTTATAGATTAACTCATTCTCTTCTCCCCCATCCCATTTCATTTCTGAAATACTGTCATGGGTGGTTAATTTCAAAAAGAGAATAGTATGTTGTCACTGCCCTTACCTTCTGGCTGTGCTTCCCAAGTTCTTCTATTTCTCTTAAATATGTAGGAGTAATTAACACATATATTCTGTTCCTGTTAGGCTAAGTCCAACATGCTTTGATTGGAGTTAAATAAAAAAAATTAAAATAAAACAAACTAAAACCTTAAAGAGGTGAGGCAGATTGGGTTAAAAAGTCATGAAAAGAATGCAAGACTTTAAGGATCATAAGCTATTTTCTCACAATAACCGATTTATATTGATCCCCATATTACAGATGAGGAAACTGATCCTTAGAGAGATGAAAGAGACTTGCTGAGAATGGCAGAGCTAGTGTTAGTCTCTTCTTATTACAATAATCTAATAAATTCAGCCTCTGAAGGGCCAGACACTAGAAATACCAAAAAAAAAAAAAGGCAGAAACTCCCATGTTCTATTGGGGAAAACAATGGTGGGTATGTGTGTGTGTGTACAAAATAAATATACATAAGGTACTTAGAGAGAGGAAAACACTAACCATTGGGGAAGGTAGGTGGGAAGATTTGTGAAGTCTACTTTGACCAATCTTGCTCTTGAATGAAATGCTTATATCATGTTTGGGATGGAGGATGGTCTTTTTTTTTTTTTTAAGCTGGAAAACATGATGGCAGACCAAGGTCTTTCTGTACCTGTCTTTTTTTTTTTTTCTGTAATGCATAGTAAGAATTACAGGCTGAAACTGCTGAGTTTTATCCTCAGGTTGAAGAGGGATCAGAAAGACAAATAGCAAATGAAATTTGCAACTTCAATTCTTGTGGCTGCCTGAATGACTGGCAGATGAAGGTAGCGAACATTCTTGACCGTATTCAACCAGTGGCTGTTAATATCTCTTGGTGATGATAAACACCAAACAGCAAATTTCTAACAAAGCAACATTTGTTACAGTTCATTACAGCTACCCTGTCAGGTTTGATTATCAGCTATTCGTTTACACACTCACTTGGTGTTTTGGCAGAGGGAAAAAAATCCCTTTGGGGACATTTTTATCCAAAGGTTCTTAGATTGTGGCAAAATTCCATTGTATCCTTGATATATCATTTTAGGGTGTGGTCTGAATGAACTCTGGTGAATAAAGGATACAGCATTAAATATAGATGTACCCCCTAACCCTTAACAGAAAGTCATTTTTCTAGGGAACTTCCTTGAAGCAAATATCACTTAATTAGGTCCATGTGTAAGAGAGATACATATAGTCTCTGCGTGCCTTCATGCAATCAGACTTTTAAGGCCAGAAGGACCATCTGGTCCAATAACTTCAACTGAGACCAGAAACATTTAATTACTTACCTAAGGTCACCTAGACAGTGCTGGGATTAGAACTCTGGTGTTTTTCCCCAAGGAGGCCACAATAAAATTTGTGGTCATTTAGATGTTTTCAACAGCGTAGGCCATAGGCTTTTCCAGCAGTACCTTTATTGCTACTTAAAATGTTAGGTTCCTGCTTAGAGCCTCCTGTGTAATTTACTGAACTTTCAGATGCCTTGGGGGGGGTAAGGATGGGAGGGGGCAGTTGCAAGAAAAATATAGTAGAGGTCAGTAGCATTTGGGCACTCTCATCTGTATGAATGAATATTGAGTGTTCTTTCTACTATTTTTTTTAATAGGTAAAGATGAGCCTTCAAGCTATATTTGCACAACATGCAAGCAACCTTTTAACAGCGCCTGGTTCTTGCTTCAACATGCCCAAAACACACATGGATTCCGCATCTATTTGGAAACAAGCCCTTCAAACAGTTCCCTTACTCCACGGATCACCATCCCTCCTCCTCTGGGACCAGAGACTGTTGCACAGTCCCCGCTGATGAACTTCCTCGGAGATAACAACCCTTTTAGTCTCTTACGAATGACAGGCCCCATCCTGCGTGACCACCCCGGCTTTGGCGAGGGCCGGCTCCCCAACACTCCCCCACTTTTCAGCCCACCACCCCGTCACCATCTGGACCCACATCGCCTTAGTGCCGAAGAAATGGGGTTAGTTGCCCAGCATCCCAGTGCCTTTGACAGAGTCATGCGTTTGAACCCCATGGCAATCGATTCGCCAGCGATGGATTTCTCCAGGAGGCTCCGAGAGCTGGCGGGGAACAACTCAACCCCTCCTCCAGTCTCACCAAACCGCAGCAACCCTATGCATCGCTTATTGAACCCCTTTCAGCCAAGCCCTAAATCACCTTTTATGAGCACCCCTCCACTGCCCCCCATGCCTCCTAGCAGTACGACTCCTCCCCAACCTCAGGCGAAGAGCAAATCCTGTGAATTCTGTGGGAAAACGTTCAAGTTTCAAAGCAATCTCATAGTGCATCGCCGTAGTCACACAGGAGAAAAGCCCTACAAGTGTCAGCTCTGTGACCACGCTTGTTCCCAGGCCAGTAAGCTAAAGCGTCACATGAAAACCCACATGCACAAAGCCGGCTCCATGACGGGCCGGTCGGACGACGGACTCTCCACCACCAGCTCCCCCGAGCCGGGCACGAGCGAGCTTACTGGGGAGGGGCTGAAGTCCGGCGAGGCCGACTTCAGGAACGAGAGCGACCCCTCCCTGGGCCATGACAACGAGGAGGAAGAGGAGGAGGAGGAGGAGGAAGAGGAGCTGGAAAACGAGAGCAGGCCCGAGTCCAGTTTCAGCATGGATTCCGAGCTAAGCCGCAATCGAGAAAATGGTTCCAAGTCACTCCCTGATGAAAAGTCCCTGGTTCTCGGGAAAGTGATCGAGAACGTCAGCCTGGGCGCCATCCAGCAGTACAACGACATGCTGGCTGAGAAGCAGAAGAGGAGCAGTTTCATGAAAAGGAGCTCCGACCAGCGAGACCTGTGTTCTCGGGACCTCTGTCAGAGAGACACGGGTGACGAAGACTCCGTGGCCGGGGAGCTTGACCGTTCCGAGGAAGGGACCGTCAACGGGAGGAGCTTCGGCCCTGGCGAGCCCTTCCCGGGCCTCTTCCCGCGCAAGCCGACGCCCATCACCAGCCCCAGCCTCAACAATTCATCCAAGAGGATAAAGATAGAGAAGGACTTGGACTTGCCCCCCACCACCATCATCCCTTCGGAAAATGTTTACTCCCAGTGGCTGGTGGGCTACGCGGCCTCGAGACACTTCATGAAGGATCCCTTTCTCGGATTCACAGACTCCCGCCAGTCGCCCTTCGCCACCTCCTCCGAGCACTCCTCTGAGAACGGGAGCCTGCGCTTCTCCACCCCCCCGGGGGACATGCTGGATGGAGGCCTCTCGGGCCGCAGTGGGACGGCCAGCGGAGGCAGTACCCCCCACATCAGCGGCCCGGGCCCCGGCCGGCCCAGCTCCAAGGAGGGCCGCCGCAGCGACACCTGCGAGTACTGCGGCAAGGTTTTTAAGAACTGCAGCAACTTGACGGTCCACCGCCGCAGCCACACGGGAGAAAGGCCTTACAAATGTGAGCTCTGCAACTACGCCTGCGCCCAGAGCAGTAAGCTAACCCGCCATATGAAAACCCACGGCCAGATAGGAAAAGAGGTCTACCGGTGTGATATTTGCCAGATGCCCTTCAGCGTTTATAGCACCCTGGAAAAACACATGAAAAAATGGCACGGAGAACATTTGCTGACAAATGATGTGAAAATAGAGCAGGCCGAAAGAAGCTAAAGGCCCCCATGTCCCCTCTCTTCCCTCCCCCCAGCCTCCCCTTCCCTCCTCCTTCCCAACTGGGTTAAATCAGGGGTCTAGGTAACATTTAATTTGTACAGTTTAACTATTGCCAACTGAGAAAATGCTGACTTAATTTTTGCCTCCATAAACATAACTTAGCATAACTATGGTAGGTGCCAGGAAATGGCACTCAAATTTAACCTGTGTCTACAAAGTTCTATTAAACCTGAGGGTTGATTAAGGCAGTAAAAATTGTGGAGCCTTTTAACTGTGCAATAATTTCTGTATTTATTGGGTTTTTGTAATTTTTTTTTGGCATGTGCAGGTACTTTTTTTATTATTATTCTTTCTGTTTAAATTTCTTTTCAGATTTTGTTGGGTATCTCTTATTAATTTTACCCAGTAGTAGCCTGAGATTACTTGCATTGTAGGGGAGAAGCATATCTTTTAAATTATAATTTTGGGGCCGCTGCTTTTTTGAAATTTAAGCTACGCATGTGTAATTTCTTGTGAAGAAGCCAACACTTAAATAACTTTTAAAGTTGTTTTTTCCCTTCCCCCCCAAGACACACACACAGAAAATAAAATAAAGAAAAAAAGGCAAGCAAGTGGGGGGTATGGGGGGGAAGTACAGCGGATAACAATCTTTACAATTGTAGCACTTTCTTTCGGAATTGGATCTGAAATGTAGCACTGATGAAGTCATGTGTGATTGAGGCCTTTGTTTTGGTTTGTTTTCAAATAAGTTTTCAACATTCAAGTTTTGTAACTGGAAAAAAAGATAAAATGAAACAAAAAATAATCAACCCCACAAAATTGTCCCCATGAGACAAAGCAGGTTTCATGTAAAGGCAGCCATAGTCAGTAGCATTCTTCGATTGTGCATTATCGGCAGATAACGTGACTTCATCGGACTGTTGGTGATACCCTGAGATGCAAAGTGGCTATCACTTGTCTTAGAATATCCAACCTGGTCAAGGTAGAAGGACCATCTAGATGTGATGAAGAGCGTCCCCTGTATTCACAGGGAAGGAAGGAAATGATAAATTGTCTCCTAGCTTAAATTATCTTCTTTCTGTAGTGTAGAGCTACTGAAATCTATTAGTTAGATGCTTCTTTAAGGGCTAACTGTTAGCTTCTAAATCAGGAAAAAGTCAAGTATTGGTACCCTGAGGATCTGAAGAAGCTAGAGTTATCTCTTGTAATGCACAATGGTGCTATTGTTTAAGGAGAGAAAACATGAAAATTTTCTGGTCCTTTGGTCAGAACTGAGATGGAAAAAATTTAGGATGAAAGGTACCTTCCCATTTTTTTTCTCCCTAGCCCATTAGGACAAACGGTACTGAAACAAGAATAGTTAAGGTTAGACATTTTAATTATGTTGACCTGCACTTTAAAACTTTTGTTTGCATATAAATTAAATGGCTTCTAAACAAGAAATTGCAGCATATTTTACTTGGCCCAGAGGTGGGTTAAACTGTAAGGGGACAGCTGAGAGATTAAGTGTCAGTGTTGCTAAGCATGGCATTCACAATACTGGCACTATAAAGAAAAAAAAAGATAAAATAATAATTTATTGGACAGTTTTTCTACTGCCATTCAATTTGACGTGAGTGCCTTGAAAACTGATCTTCCTATTTGAGTCTCTTGAGACAAATGCAAAACTTTTTTTTTTTTGTGAAATGAAAAGACTTTTGCAAAAGAGTAAAAAACCAGAAAAGTACATTCTTTACAAACAAACATACAAAAAAAAAGCCACATTTACTTTAAAAAAGAAAAAAAAATCCTGGTTGAAGATAGAGGACATGAAAAATGCCATAAGACCCAATCCAATGAAGATGTATACCCAGCACAACTTCGGACATCCATTGGCTGAATTATTCTCAGCTTGGTTTTTTTTTTCCAGGACAACGCTGCTTAGGAAATGGAATGGAGGTGACTTACTGCTGAATTTAAACTCAAGTGACACACGTTACAAGTTGTTATCGTTGAATGAAAAAAAAAACAATTCAGGAACAACGGCTAATTTTTTTTTAAAGTTAAATTTAGTGCACTCTGTCTTAAAATACGTTTACAGTATTGGATACATACAAGGGTAAAAAAAAATTGTGTGTATGTGTGTTTGAGCGATCATTTTTTTTTCAGAGTTTGCTTAATAGGTTATAAAAGAAATGCCGTGATGGCCATGTGTATATTGTTTTCTTTTGGTGACGGGGTTTTAGTATATATTATATATATTAAAATTTCTTGATTACTGTAAAAGTGGACCAGTATTTGTAATAATGGAGAATGCCTGGGCATTTTACAAAACCAGGAAAAAAAAACCCTTTTCTTTTTCCTTGAAAATGTTGCAGTAAAATTTAAATGGTGGGTCTATAAATTTGTTCTTGTCACTGTAACTGTAAAGTCTGAGTTTTAGTAAATTTTTTTCTGCCTTGGGTGTTGAATTTTTATTTCAAAAAAATGTATAGAAACTTGTATTTGGGGATTAAAAGGGGATTGCTACACCATGTAGAAAAAGTATGTAGAAAAAAGTGCTTAATATTGTTATTGCTTTGCAGAAAAAAAAATCACATTTCTGACCTGTACTTATTTTTTCTCTCTCCCCTCCCCTATTTCTTCCCCTTCCCTCCCCCCTCCAGAATGGACATTGATATTGGTTGATTCATATAATGTAGGCACTCAATGTATTTCTATTGGAGCTTGTAATTTTTTAACTGTACGCTTGTCCTTTTAAAGGGATTTCATGTACTTTTTTTTGTTAGTGAATTTGGAAATAAAACACAAAGACAAACAGGCTGCCATAATATATTTTTTAATTTGGCAGGATAAAATATTGCAAAAAAAATTTGTACGTTAAGACCTATTGTAAAAGAGAAAAAGGTTGTTTGACAACCTTTGAGTAAAAGAAACAAAGTGACATGTTTAAATGCTTTTGTTCACAAATCACTTTCGTTGTCTATATTTTTATCAGAGTTGGCCTACAAAAAGTACTGTTCCCATGGGGCTTCTCACTCAGAGCAGCCTGGACCTTGCATCAAGGCTTCCCCGGGTCTGGCCACATCAGACTGGATGGTAATTCCCCTTTCATGTTGAGTGGAAAAAAAATCAGTTTTTGTAAAGATGTTCAAGTAAGTAACATTCCACGAAGTGCCCCTAACCCCATCCCCCTTTCTCTGCAAAAATCTAAGATGTAGAGAAAGAGAGTACTTCCTTCCCTATCATCACCAATCACCATCTCTCCCACCCTCAAGAACAACAATTTTTAAATGACCTTTACCCTTTCCAAAGAGAGCCGTGGTTTCTGCTAGACACAGGAAAAATCGTCTGCTATTAAGGTGATTGCAAATTAAATTTTTGGATACAAATGGTCTGGGCCCAGATTCCCTTTTCTGTCAGAACAGGGCCTATTCCTTGTACAGGTCTTGCCAGTCTGTCTTTGATCTGCTTTGCCGCTGTTCTCTCCTAATTGTACATTCCATCAATTTCTGAATGTTTGAGGGACTGGGATGAAATTTGGTGCCTTTTGAAATCTCTCTTTCTCTTTCCTCCTACTTCCTTCCATTTTCTCTGTCTGTCTGATATTCTCTCCTCCCTCCCTCCCTGTCTGTCTGTCTGTCTCTCTCTTTCTCTTTTTATCTCCCACCCCCAGTAGCTTTAAGAAGATAGAGTGGTATTTTCTTTTTGTTTGTTTGTTTTGCTTTTGTTTCTTTCCTGGGAGAAATAACAGTTTTTAAGATACCAATTTCAGGAAACCATGATTTCAGGAAAAGGAAGTTTAAACCTAGCATCTTTGTGGGTAACACTTCACCAAATACAGATAACCTTTCTATTTTGGTGAGTGTCTAGTTGAGATGCTTCTCCCCAAGCCACTTATCCTTGACCATGTTTGAAAATTTAGCAAACAAACAAACAAAAAACTGATGCAACTTTTAGGCTTCCTATCTGGCTGAACCCTGGAAACCCAGAAACTTAAAACATTTCATTTGGATATACCGTTAAGTTGCCTTGGAACCCAAGCCAACCTTACGGCTGTTCCATAAGCGAGATAGCTCTCACCAGCAGTTGTTCAGTGGCTTAAGAGAAGTCACCCCAGAGCCAAGATTAAGTCATCTGATAGCACAAGAATTGTGTTTCCTACTGACTGCAGCGAAAATTGGGATTTCTTTTCCTTCTCTCAAAAACAAAAAAGTGAACATCAAGCAAGCTCCCTCATCCTTGCTGCTGGACCTCTGAAGATGATGCTGAAGCTTACATGGCCATTTTGAGGGACATCTTCCCAACTTGGAATTTGCCACTTCCTGTCTGAGGGTCTTTGGGGGGAGAGGGGGAGAGGAGACTGAATTCATATAAAAGAAAGGTTTAAAAAAACAGAAAAGAAAAGAAATTAGTGTTTCATCCCAGTCCTGAGTGAAAGACTGTCCAAGGTTTTGTTTCTCACAGGCAAACTCATGTCTATGGTGCTCTTTGTATTTCAGAACTGCAAAGCAAAGTTAACATTGGTTTCAGTTGTTTGCATTTGTACCGGCAAGGCAAAATATTTTTATTACCTTTTTCTATTACTTATTGTATGAGCTTTTGTTGTTTACTTGGAAGTTTTGTCTTTTACTACAAGTTTGGAACTATTTATTATTGCTTGGTATTTGTGCTCCGTTTAAAAAACGAGCACTTTTTTTTTTATTATGGATAAAATGTTGAGATGACAGGAGGTCGTTTCAATATGGCTTAGTGAAATATTTATTGTTCCTTTTATTCTCTGTACGAGATTTTTGGCCTCTTTTCTCCCTTAACGTCACAATGTTGAGTTCAGCATGTGTCTGCCATCTCATTTGTACGCTCGTTTGAAACAGTTTGTTCCAGTTTCAAGTTATAAAAATAAATTGGACATTTACTTGATCTCCAAAACTTGTCTTTCCTATGTCTTTTCCAGATTGATTGGCAAACTGGTCAACTTTGAAAAACCATTTGAGTTTTTCTACCACTTTTGCCACTAGTTCATTAAATTAAGATGTGTGGGTGGGGTGGGTGACACTGCTTAATGATATGGAAAACCTATCATAATCTAGAGAAGGCATAACCTGAAATTGGATTGGCCTCTAGGAGCCAAAAAGCAATAAAGTCCAGGAAATGTCCTATACTTGGAGAACTGAATTCTAGATCTGGCTCTGCCTTTAATGATCTCTATGATCTTATGACTGAACCTTATTCCTTTTGTAAAGTGACCTATTTGGAATAGATTGTCTCTCTAAGGCTATTCTCATTTTGAAGTTCTCCAATTATATATTTTTAGCACAATCTTTTACATAGAGACAAGAGGTCTATATCTTCTGTCCTTATGAATGCAATATATTTTTATAGCTTCAAAGAAACTGTCAGCGGGGCTAATGGCCAGTAGACAAAAATACATTGGTCAGTTAGGTGACACAGCAGATAGAGCCCTGAATCTTGAGTCAAGAAGACTTATATTAATCAGTTCAAATTTGATCTCATACATTTTGTACAACTCCAGGCAAGAGACTCAACCTTGTTTGCCTCAGTTTTGTCATCTATAAAATGAGCTGGAGAAAAAAATGGCAAATCACTCCAGTATCTTTGCCAACAAAACCCCAAATGGGGGCATGAAGAGTTGTACACAAATGAAATGACCCAATAACAATAAGACAAAAGTAGACTGGGAGAACCAAAAAGAAATTGGACAATTCTGTATAATTAATTAGCCCTTTAATAGCATAATCCTTTATATCTTGTCCAGATACAGGGTAAATGCAGAAGCAACATTTAGAGGAAAGGAATAAACATTTAAATACCTCCCATGTTCCTGGCACTGTGCTAAGTGTTTTATAAATAACACATCTGGTCTTCACAACAATTCTTCAAGATAGAGTGTTATCTCTGTTTTACAGTTTAGAAAACTGAGACAAACAGATTAAGTGACTTTACCAGGGTCACACAGCTATTAAGGATCTTATGCTGAATTTGAATTTAGTTCTTCCTGACTCCAAACCCAGTATTCTATCCACTGTGCCATCTAGCTGGAAATATACCTTCCTTTTTCAGAGTAGTATAAAGAATCTGGCCTAAGGAAGTCCAAATTGGAAAAAGAAACCTTTCCCTAGGTCTATAGATGCTTCTATTTGATGCTTTTTATGATGTATTCATTATTCCCAGGAATTGAACAATATCTAGAAAGATAGAAATCTTCCCAATGATGCTTTGCAGATAACCAAAAACAAGACAAAACAAAACAAAAAGGTGTTTTGCCGGATTGTGAGAAATAGGAATGAAGGACAGATTATTTTCTGTCTTTATTCTTTTCAAACTACTTACTGCATAAATTGTTCTCTTGGAGTAAGTGGTCTAATTTGCAAGGTCCTTTTGAAATGATAGGGTGGAGAAGGAAGGATTGGAATTTAAGAAGTAATAACAGGGAGTTGGAGCCACATTCAGAAAAAATCACCTCTGTTTGTGCTTTTAGTGCTTTGCAGTGAATTTTTAGGCCAGTGTCCCAAAGAGAGGAAATTCCCCTTTTCTTTGCCATCAGACCTTGGCTCAAATTCTGCCCAGTGGTTTCTTAAAAACACAGGTGCTCTTAGGCTTTTATGTCTTAACCACACAAAACACTGTACATCTGAACTCCTCAGGTGCTTTGTGGGCTGAAATGCTCTAAAAAAATATCTATCAGCAGGAAGGGACCCATAACAACTTAACATGGGACAGACAAACTTTAAAGTAACAGAAATCCTGGGGCCAAAGTGCTCCTTGAGAGTCTTGGAAAAACAGAAAATATTATTCCTGGGTGAAGTCTGCCAATCACACTCTTGTCTTCTTTTCTTAGAAGGATGAGCTTTAGGCAGTGCTAGGGATGGGAGACAGCAGAACCTTAAAAAAACAAGAACCCTCAAATGCCCTCTGATGATGATGATATCAGAAATACAACCTCCATTCCCCCCAGCCCAGCCTCCTTCACCACCTCAGTTAAATGAAATTAAGATAAAAACAGTCATCTCTGACTGACTGAAAGTCATGCAGTTGCTGGCTATGACTTATTTTTAGTCTGTTTTTACAGTTTCAGACAGTTCACCCATCATCTGAATATCTCCAAATCAGTCCAACTTCAGTTAAACAATCTGACTCAAGGATTTGCAGCATGGTATTTAATACCTTCCACTTGGGCTCTAGGTCCAATGATAAAAATTGGAGAACATTTCCCTTCTGTTGGAAAGACAAAAGTCTGTAAATAGAAACTTATTTTTTCTCCCTGTTAGGGTGATTAAAATACAGAGTTAAAGCCTATGTAACTTTTAATTCATTGAGAAAGACACTACTTTTTCCTTTTACATAAGTGAAAAGTATTATGTAATTATGTGTGTTGTAATCATTTAAGAACAAATCAGTAGGATTAAGCTTTCAAGCTGTTTAGGTCTGACCAAATGGCTTAAATATACTGAATGTCAGTAGAGAAGGAAGTACAGACTCCTAGAGATAGAAAGGATTTCACAATCCGTTCAGTTCATGCATCTCCCAGATACATATTTTTACTTTATGTAGCCCTAAAACAAAACAGAGACACTTGCAACCTAAAAATTTGCTTTACTAGTTCATGGACCATATGAACGAGAGGAAGGGAAAGGGAATGGAAATAATGGAATTTATATAGTGCCTACTATGTTCCATGTGCTATGGGAAGCACTTTACAAATATCTCATTGGATCTCATCTGAAATGAAGTGTGGTTCTTTCTAATTACAGCATACTCCTTCAGATACTTCAAAAGATAAATGATTATTATATCACTATTAGAACCACCATCAGTTAATAAGCATTAATAAGCACCTACTATGTGCTTTTTTTTCTTGGTTTTTTTTTTGGGGTTCATGCATAAATTGGATTTAAGTGAGGTAGAGTTGCACAAAGTATCAGCCTCACTATCTCTTCGAGTCATCACTGTCCAGTGGCAGGACAGATTAGAGATGATTGGTGATGGCTCAAATGCAGTGGATGATCTTTGATGAATAACCAAGTTCTAAACTCTCCAAAGTGCCTCTGTAGCCATTGGAAAAATTCTTTTTATTGGTCCATTCTACCAGGGGAAGTTTTCATATGCTTGGGGTAGATACCCCCCTACGTCACCATTGGGTTACCCATAACATAGCCTATCTGCCAAGACAGTTTACTGAGGTGTAATTGCTGTGCATGCTGTAACTTATTGGAGCCACTGATAAGAGTTAAGAAGAGCAGGTGGACATCAAAGGGGGAAAGCAGTCCTGAAAAGGGCTCAGCAACCCTCACACCAGAGCTATGAGTTTTCCCTGAATGTACCTTACATCCCTGCAGGTGGCAACTCTTCTACATGAGTTGCTGTGGCAAAAAAAGTCCAATCCCAGAAACCCTCCTTACCTGTTTGCCAATACATTGGTGTGAGTCTCTCCCAGCTCAGCTAGGCATCCTTGAATGACAAGCATTGCCCATTGCCTGGACTAGCCACAAAATCTTTCCTGAGTGGTAGGACCTGCTAGAATTTGAGTTTCGGTGGCTTAGCTTTTGAAATCCCAGGTTCACTGCTAGGCTAAGATGAGATACTGAAGTAGGAACCTGATGTATGTATTTACCAGTACTTCAGTGATCTATGCATTCACATCAGTGTTAGGTCTGGACACTGCTAATACTAATAGAGAAAAAATTAACTTTCCCATGGCTTAAATAGTGGGGAACTTCAATAGGAATGTATCCCCATGGGAAGCATATTGACTTAGAAAATCACAAATTAACATTGTCTATGTTGCATTGGATTCTTATTTTGTTAAACATTTATAAAGTACATTTTAATCTGGTTCAGGTGGAAGTTTTAGACATACATTCAGCCAGTAGCCCAAGTTTGATAACTTTGTTCTGTAGAGCCCTTCCTTCCATGAGGCTCTTGATGATATGAGTTACAAGCTAAGACCTCCAAACTGGGCTCCAAGGAAAAAAAACTGGAGCAATTTACATGCTTGGGTTGCTACAGTTGCTCTTGCCACAGGGATACTCCATGGAAAAGAGAAAATAGCAGGCAGAAATGTAAAATAAATCAAAACACTATTGATACCTGCAGTAAGGTCATGCTGCTAAGACCTTTAATTTTTAATTAACCTAAGGTTAGGACCCTCCAGTGTCACAGTGTTGTCTCCTTTCCTCAGCCATCACCAGCATTTCCAGGCTATTGGTTCCACACACTTCAGGTTGGGATGGTTTACCAATAACTGTAATATTTGCAAATTGTCTCCTGACAGTCTGACAGCCCTCCTCAGACAGCCCAAAGGAAGTAGAGCAAAGGAAAGAGGGATTTTATTTTAGGTTGAATTCTGAAATGACTAATGTGGTCACTGCTTGCTTGGGCCATTTCTTTTATTGCCTTTCATATAATCCATTGTGGAAAGTCAAACTTCAGCAGTGTAGATGTAATATTGTGCTAGGTTCAATCTTGGAATACATTCACTTTAAAATACCTTGGATTAAGATACGGTATTGTCTCTAGTGGAAAAGGTAGGTGGTACAGAGGATAGAGTCCCCTCCTCCATCCCACATTCTGAGTTCAATCTGATTGTAGACACTTACTAGCTATGGGATCTTGGGCATATCACCTAACCCTTTTTACCTCAGTTTCTTCATCTGTAAAATGAGCTGGAGAAGGAAATGGCCAATCTTTTTTCTTTGCCAAGAAAATCCCAAATGAGGTCACAAAGGATTGGACACAATTGAAATGATTGAACGATAACAATATTGCCTTTAATATGTCTAATATAGAGCTTTTAGAAATTGAATTGTTTGCTTCATTAAATAATGACTGATTTCTTTCATTTCAAGTTCAACACTAGATAACTATCAGGGATATTGTAAGTAGGATCAATGTTTTAAATGGACTTCAAGCCTTTCACAGAATCTTCCAGCTATGCCATTCTATGTTCTATGGTTCTAAGAATTCCTTTCTTCTCTGTCATTCCATAGTCTGGGGATTTAAGGGTGTCTCTAGCTCTGTAATAAATGGTTCCATGATTCTTCATAATAATTCCTATATGGACAAAAGGATTTTAATCTTGAAATAATCCCAAGGAGTATTATATCCACATTTCATAGACTATGGGATCATAGATTAGCACTGAAAAGGATCCCAGAGATCAATTAATTAAACCTCCTCTTTGTATAGACAAAGAAACTGAAGCTTACAAGACTAAATCTATTGCTCCCAGTTACAAAGCAAGGGAGAGTAAATGAAGACCTTCTAATTCTTAAATTGAGGATGTTTTCCTTTTTATCACAGAATATCCATCTAATCTATCCCCTATTAGTTGTTGTTTAATAATTTTCAGGCTCTTTGTGACCCTATTTGACATTTTCTTGGCAAAGATACTGGAATCGTTTGCCATTTCCTTCTCCAGCTTATTTAACAGATTAGGAAACTGAGGCAAACAAGTTAAGTGAGTTCCCAAGGATCACATTGCTACTAAATGTCTAAGAGTATATTTGAACTCAGGTCTTCCTGACTCCAGGCCCAAAACTTTATCCACCGTACCATCTAGCTGCTCAATATTCCCTATTACCTATGCTGTAGACTGTTTTTTTTTTCCAATTCAATTCAAGTTTGTCTTTGAACCCCTTCATCCCTTTTTTTTGAAGTGACTAATTACCAACTTCCAACCCTCAATAACTTTTATAGAATTATCACAGCTGCCACAGGATCTCCATGGGGATGGAAACTGAGATTGAGGGCCTTTAAGATCAATTAATCAAATCCCCTTTTGTTCTAGGTAAAGACACTGAGATCTGGAGAGATTAAGTGACTATTGCAATGTCACACAGGTATCATAACTCAACTAGGATTTAAGCTTGAGTCACCTGACTACCAATCCAGTTCTTGTTCCATTTTGCAACTGAAGCTGAGCATCCACATCTGCCCTCGAGAATAGGAATAGGCTTAAAGCTCAGACTCTGGAGCTGCTACTTCTTGGATTCTTCTAGGATGTGTGACTGGAAATGATCAAGGCTTTTCCAGAGGAAGAAATTTAAAAAGTCCTTGTTCAGAATACAAAGACCTATTTCCTAGAAAAGTCACTTGTTCTGCTTTGCCATTTAAAATGTCATCAATCTAGTATTTTCATTTCTCCATGAGAATGACCAAGGGTGGAGGGTAATGTTTTCTCCTAATGTTGCCTATAATCCCAAAAGGCAACAATGGAAGGAGACCATTATCATCTCAAATAAGGCCACTGGAAAGAAAAAAAATGGCACCCAGAAGTATTTTCAAAGAGAAACAAGTGAGGTACTATGGCAACATGTTTTCTTTATGACAATGAAGGGAGAGGAAAAAAAATGTTGAAAAAGATGAGAGCAAAAGGAAAGCCTTCCAGTGTTTGTCATACTAAATAGATAAATTTCATTAGAAAATTCATTCTTTCTCCTGACCCTCCATCCCCAAAGTAATACCCAAATCCAATCCACTCACCTATTGCCTAGACATAGTCCCTATGAAGAGTGTTGCTAATTAACTTATTTAGATATTTTAATGGATACATAATCTCATCAGTGTCAGTCTTTGCTCTACAGCTCAGATCTCAGCTCCTCTAAGCTTTCTTACCCTATCGTTTTTATCTACTTCTTTCTGTAAATCCTTCATAGAGATTTCATACAACTCATTGGTAGCCCCTAATTTTAACTCACAAGATTCTTAAAAAGCCACAGAAGAATCATTTGGTACAACTCAGTAGGTTCCAAGGCTCCCAGTTCTTGGAGATGAATCCTTTATATTACGTCTATAAGAAGTTACCTCACTCATTCATTCATTCATTCAGCAAATATTGAACATTGCCTGCGTTTTGTACCTGGACACTTTCCAATATAACATTAGTTATTGTTGTTCAGTCATTTCAATCATATCTGACTTTTCATGACTTCATTTGGAATTTTCTTGGCAAAGATAATGGAATGGTTTGCCATTTTCTTCTCTAGCATATTTCACAGATGAGGAGCTGAAGCAAACAGGGAGAGTGACTTGCCTAAGGTCAAATAGCTAGAGAATGTCTGAAGTGAGATCTGAATTCAGGAAAATGAGACTTCCTGACTTCAGATCCGGCATCCTATCCAACGCACTACCCACTAAACCATACTGCCTCTCTAAATTTAGCAGATACCATCCCTAATATCTCTGGTTTTACCAAACTAACACTGATATCTAATGTCAAAGAATATTACATTCTCCCATGTCCATATTTTATTTTGTCATATTTATTTCTATATATGTCTTATTGTTCCTATAAATTCCTGAAAAACTTATCCATAATTATATTTCTCCATGAGTAGATGCTTAAAAATGTTCATTTAGAATGTTCATATGACTTAAATGAATGAATATTAATAATAAAAGTTAATAAGAGAAATAGAATAAAATAATAATAGAAAAAATAATATATTATGATGCCTACCCTCATAGATTTTATACCCTGATAGATTCTGGTGCTTAAGGATCATAGGATGTGATGTAAATATGGACCTTGGAAAATATTTCCAATTTTTTCATTTTAATAATTAGGTAACCAAAGCCTTGAGAGGTTACGCCTAAGACTTTGAGCAAGGTCCAGGTCTCCTGACTTCAAATGCTACTGGATTACACTGGATAAATGAATTCAAGAACATAAATTGGACATTCATTGGATACAAAGTTGCAAGTCTTTGTGAGAGACAACCTGACAAGAAATGGAATAAAGAAGACATATTGGAGATAATCTCTATCAGTCCCTAGGTGGGGGAGATAGACACCTGTATCTAAAGTTCAGGAAGTCCTGCATTCAAATCCAACCTACTACCTATGTGATCCTGGGGAAGTCATCAAGTTTCTGTCTCTCTCATTTTCTTCAACTATCAGAATAATAATAATAGCACCCATCTTCCCAGGTTGTTGTGAGAATCAAATGGATAATATTTGTTAAAGTGCTAGTATAGTGCATGGCAAATAGCATGTACTTAATAAATGCTTGTTCCTTTTCCTTCCCTATTCGCTATCAATTTAGGAGTATAATGACAAATATTTAACAACTGGTTCTCTCCACCAAAAACCAAAACAAAATAACAAATGTATGTACAAACACTATTTTATCTTTTTTCAAATTAAAGCCTTTTATTCTCAAAATATATACATGGATAATTTTCAACATTCATCCTGCAAAACCTCATGTTCTAGATTTTTCCCTTCTTTCTCCCCATGCCCTCCTCTAGACAGCAAGTAATCCAACATATGTTAAACATGTACAATTCTTCTATACATATTTCCACAAATATCATGCTGCACAAGAAAAATCAGATCAAAAAGAAAAAGAATGAGAAAGAAAACAAAATGCAAGCAAACAACAAAAAGAGCGAATATACAATTTTATAATCCACACTCAGTTCCCACAGTTCTCTCTTTGTGTGTAGATGATTCTCTTCATCACAAGATTATTGAAACTGAAACTCATTGTTAAAAAGAGCAACTTTCATCTGAATTGATCATTGTATAATTTTGCTGTTGCCATGTACAATGATCTCCTGGTTCTGTTCATTTCACTTACCATTAGCTCATGTAAGTCTTTCCAGGCCTCTCTGAAATCATCCTAGTGCTCATTTCTTATAGGAATACAACTATATTCATTCATATTCTATAATTTATTTAGCCATTCTCCAACTGATGGGCATCAACACAGTTTCCAGTTTCTTGCCACTACGAAAAGGGCTGCCATAAACATTTTTTGCAAGTGTGGGTCCCTTTCCTTCCTTTAAGATTTCTTTGGGATACAGGCCCAGTAGAAACACTTCTGTCTCAAAGGGTATGCACACTTTGATAGCCCTTTGGGCATGGTTCCAAATTGTTCTCCAGAATAGTTGGATCAGTTCACAATTCCACCAACAATCTATTAGTGTCCCAGTTTTCCCACATCCCCTCCAACATTCAGCATTATCTTTTCCTGTCATCTCAGCCAATCTGAGAGATGTGTAATACTATTTATCTTTAATTTGCTTTATTAACATTATCTCTATCACTTTCTCAAGTCTAGACAGTAAACAAAACAATATATCAAACCCTAATTTATTAGTTACTAATTTCTAAATTCTCATACTGAAAATTTAACTATCCTGAGCCTATCCAAACCAGTTCTAGCATAATATTGCTGCTAAGCCCGTGGCTCTATATTAATTACCAAGACGTTCCAGGAACTCACAACATAAAGAGGGTTTGGGAACTTCTTCCCACTGTTTCTCCACTAGTTTGTACAGATCCTAAGGACAAAGAGTATATTATTACCTCACTCACGAACAGAATTGGGCTTCTTAATATTGTTGTCCTTTGTTGTATCTTTTTTCTTGAAAAGGACCATAAATCAGGGAGGTGATGCCATAACAAGAAAGTGAGTTGGATTAGTGGAGGAGGACAATGCAAAATCACTAGCCTCACTTTCTCTTCCAGAGCCATCTGGGTCCATTGGCAAGATTGTAGATCAGGTTGACTAGAAGTGGCCCTGGATATGGTGGGAGATTGTTATATATACTAGAAGCAAGAGAAGGTCAAGTACACAGGATACTCTTCTGACTCCCTAGCCTCAAAAGAGACATGACAGTAGGTCAACTTGAACATTTCACTATTTCTCACCTCTCACTTTGCATTACAGTCAAAAGAAAAAAAGAAGAAAATTCATCTTGAAAAATGGGATCTAGACAAGTCTTGTGAGATCTAATCTGCAATAAAGCTATTTATTGGAAAAGTCTAGTCCTGGAAAGAAGTCCTCCTGACTGAAACACTATCATCTGTAAAAAATAGGACATTATATCATTTTACCTGTTATACAGAGGAACTTAAAGGATCAAACAAAATAACATCTATGGACACACATTGAGAAATATGATGTGCTCTATACATGTAAGGTTTCTATATATAATTAAAAATAAGAATCCAAGGATGATAATTGGATTATCATCAGATAGTAACTCAGACCCACAGAGCCAAGGAACAGTAGACTTAGATTTCTAATCATAGATCATACGTTTAGAGTGAGAAGAAACACCTTTTATCTCCAAGTCCCTGATTTTATAGTTGAGGAACTGAGACTCACATGAGAGACAGGGATAGAGACAAACACAGAGAAAGAGGCAGAGGAAAAAGAAGAGGAGGAGAAGGGAGGGAGGGAGGGAGAGAGAGGGATGGAGAAAGGAAAGGAGAAATAGAAGAAGGAAAAGAAAGAAATCTCAGAATGTTATAGTTAGAGGGATCCTCAAACTTAGACTCATAAAATGTCAGAGTTGTATATGGTATCTAGCACTGAAATCACCCAATGTAATTCTTTCATTTTACAGATTAATAAATTAAGATAAAGTCACTTCCTCACAATTACAAAGGGATTTAGTGACATAATTAAAACCCAGATCCTATGACCCCCGGTCCAGTGTTCATTCATGCATTAATGGAAAACTCTAATGCTTTGCTCTAAGTCAAAGTCTATACAGCTTCATACATTGGGATATCACATGGATGGGATTTACTGAAGACTGACAATTAGGTTAATGGAAGGCTCTTTTGTTTGGTTACTATATCCATTCATTACTAGAAAGATCTAAATAAACTGGTGGTGGAGATGTGGTGCTAAAGATGGGGAAAATAGAGTCTCAATATAAATTTTAAGTCCTGGAGGGGATTTTTAAAAATAATTATTTATTAATACTTTTTATTTGCAAAACATATGTATGGGTAATTCCTCAACATTAACCCTTACAAAGCTTTCTGTTACAAATTTTCCCCCCTACTCCCACCCCTCCCCTAGATGGCAGGATATCCACTACATGATAATTATGTTAGAATACTTAAGAAATCGAATATATGTGTAGTTATTGCATCATTTTTTTTGTGCAGGAGAAATCGTATCTACAAGAAAGAATAATCCGATAAAGGAAATACAATGCAAGCAAACCTCAACAGAGAACATGAAAATGTTACGTTGTGGTCCACATTTCACATCCCTCTCTCTGGGTGTATATGGCTCTCTTCACCGAACAATTGGAATTGGTTTGAAGCATTTCATTGTTGAAGAGGGTCATGCCCATTAGAACTGATCCTCATATAGTACTGTTGTTGCCGTGGACAATGATCTCCTGGTTCTTCTCACTTCACTGAGAATCAATTCATGTAAGTCCCTCCAGGCCTCTCTGAAATCGTCCTGCTGGTCGTTTCTTACAGAGCAATAATATTCCATAACATTCATATACCATAATTTATTCAGCCATTCTCCAATTGATGGGCATCCATTCAGTTTCCAGTTTCTAGCCACTACAAAAAGGGCTGCCACAAACATTCTTGCACATGTGGGTCCCTTTCCTTCCTTTAAGATCCCTTTGGGATATAGGCCCAGTAGAAACACTGCTGGGTCAAAGGGTATGCATAGTTTGATAACTTTTTGAGCATAGTTCCAAATTGCTCCTGGAGGGATCATCTTAGTGCAGAAGATTGATCAGGAGAGCCTGGTGAACTTGGTGACTTTCAGGGACTTTGCAGGAACCTTGTGTCTCTCTACTGGGAATATGGACATGTCTATCAGCACCTCTTTGAGAAGACAGAAGAGATCCTTTAAGCCTGGAGACTTCTCTCTCTGTGTATACTTCACTGAAGAAGAAAGATGGAGTCTCAGGGTCTGGAGATGATTTGATTGTTCAGGCTATCTTAGATCAGTTACCTCTTTGAATCATACCTATGAAAGGGAGCCAATGAGCTTGAAGCTGTTATAGAAGGGACCCTTTACATGTTAAGAGTTTGCTTCTACCCCCAGAGATCAGTATAGGTCTTTTAGTAGTTCCATGTGAAGGGAAGGCTGGGTGTTACAATAGAAACTGCTGGGTTCGAAGTCAAAGAACCAGGATTCAAATCCCAGCTCTTCCTCTCCAGGTCTCAGTTACCTCATCTGTACAGCAAAGGAGTTGGGCTAGAAGGGCTCTAAGGTCCTATCTACTCTTTGATCCTAAAATCTTAAGGGTTTAGACACTTTCAGAAGGAAAAACAATCTGGGGATGGGTCAAGCTAGAGAAGCAATTCCCTTTCCATAGAATGTGAATAATTCATGTTAATGAGGAGGAGAGAAGCAAGTACAGGTTACTCTCTCTCTTTCTCTCTGTCTCTGTCTCTCTCTGTCTCTGTCTCTCTCTCTGTGTCTTCTCTCTCTCTTTTTCTCCATTTCTCCGTCTCTCTCTCTCTTTCTCCCTCCCTTTTTCTCCCACTCTCTCTTTCCCTCTTTGTCTTTTTCTCCTTTTCTCTTTTTCTCTCCCTCCCTCTTTCCCTCTCTCTCTGTCTCTCTTTCACTATCTTCTTTTTCTCTTTGTCTCTTTCTCCTCTCTCTGTCTCTCTGTTTCTGTCTCTCTCTGTGTGTCTCTGCCTCTGTGTGTCTCCTTGTCTCTGTCTCTGTCTCTCTGTGTCTCTCTCTCACTCTCGCCCCCCCCACTTTCTCTGTCTCTCTCTCTCTGTGTCTCTCTGTCTCTCTCTTTCTGTCTCTCTCTCTCTTTCCTTTCTCTCTCTCCTCTCCTCTTTCTCTCCTGCTCCCCCTTCTCTTGTTTCCCATTCCCTCTTTCCCTATCTCTGTTTCTCTTTTTCCTTTTCTCTTTTTCTCTCCCTTCCTCCATCTTTCCCTCTTTATTTCTGTTTCTCTTTCTCTATCTCTTTGACTCCTCCTCCCTCTTTCCCTCTTTCCCTCTGTCTCCCTTTGTCTCAGTCTCCCTTCCTCTCTCTTTCTTCCCTCTCTATCTCTGTTTCTGTCTCTGTGTGTGTCTGTCTCTCACTCTCGTCCCCCACCTTCTCTCTCTCTCTCTCTCTCTCTCCTTTCTCTCTTTCCTCTCCTCTCTTTCTCTCCCACTCCCCCTTCCTTTGTTTCACACTCCCTCTTTCCCTATCTCTGTTTCTGTTTTTCTTTCCTTTCCTCCCTCTTTCCCTCTCTACCTCTGTCTCCCTTTGTCTCTGTCTCCCTTTCTTTCTCTCCTCTCTCTCTGTCTCTCTGTTTCTTTCTATCTTTTTTTTAATCTCTGCCTCTGTCTCTGTCTCTCTATCTCTTTGTCTCTGTCTGTCTCTGTATGTCTGTCTCTCTGAATCAGTCCCTTGGTGTTCCTCAGCCAGAAGGTCATATATTTGATCCTCTTCTCCCCAAGACCTTACCATTATCGAGGAAATCCTCTTCCTTCCATCAGGGAGGCTGAATCATGTGTCCACATTCTTCTAGGTCTATATAGTGGAGAAGCCCTGTCACTTCATGACCTCTCACCTATAGGTGAGAGCACATAAAAATGTAATGTGTCTCTGTGTGTACTTGGTTTTCCAAGGTTGTAATTAGGAGAATGGGAGGAAGATGGAAGCCATACAGAAGTACACCGGTCAAGTACACAGGTCTACTCTGTGCTCTGCTAAGGTTTCTCTGCTAGAGTTCTTTCTTTCCAGCTATCGGAAAACTCTGCTTTTTCTCCACACTTTTTTTCACATTGAACTCAATAATGATCAACAAACAGAAATATTTCAACATACAAAGAGAAAAGATGATTGTGTATGAATCCTTGAGCATCTGTTACAAGGTTTGTTTTTTAAGGTGTATGTTAAATTTAACAAGGTAGTAACAAATTTGCCCTGTCTATGCCCCTTTCTGATTTTCTTTTTTATCCTTCTGTTTATTTTTAGTGTTTTATTGATGCTCTTTTCTTTTGCATCTTTTGTCACTATCTATAAACTCACTTCCCACTTTCTCCTGCCCCCAGCCAAAGAATAGCATTTCTTATGTAATGAGTACCCTTTAGTCCCATTCTCTCAATGCAAAACCAGCTACACCTCTCCTTTAGAATCTTAGTGGTACTGCTAAGTGATAGTGTGTCTTTGCTAATGCCATTAGCTCAAGACCCTTTTCTGGGTAGATCTCCCACTTTTAAATTCCAGTGACTAGCACTCTAGTTCCATTTAATCAATTAATTAAAAATAAATTAATCTGTAAAGGGCTATTAACTTTTAAAATATAGCAAGAATTAGGAGTAATACACTGCATACTTCTAACATCTGGAATACAATCTCTTCTTTGGTCCCTGAGGAAAATGAAGTCAGACAATACAGTTTTTACATAATATTGGCTCTAATAATTTCAAATACAAATGAGCTACTGTGACTGGATGAGCCCAGCAGTATGGTTGGGCTATGTACCTTTGGGCTGGATCTAGAAGGTCCCATCTATAATCCTTTAGGACATCAATGCACAACCTAGCATAGATTCAATTCATAGAACTTGTGGGGATTTTGAAATTCATAAAATTGTGACCAACAGATTAATCTTTTCTATCTAAAACAAAGGAACGAATGCCAAGGCAAAGAAATAAAACCCAAATTCCCAGATCTTGTAATCATTAGCGAGAAAGACTATTCAAAAGCCCTTTACAATATTGTCTCTCATAGGATAGTGTCAGCTAAGAAATTATGAGAAGATCCCCAAACCATTGTTCATAGTGGCTTTTGAATTTATTCTGAGATATACAAAAAGAGCACTCCTTTCCACCTCTTTACCAGACCAAAACCAGGTATGTAATTTCTCTCTAAGGTACTTGCAATCTTACTTGCATCATGACTCTCCCAGAAGCAGACTTCCTTAATTCTTTTATATGCTACTCTGAACATGCTTATTAGGATTGGGCCCAGTGGCCAGTCCCTTGTTAGACCTGTAACAAACAAATAGATAGTCAATGAAAGTGATTAGACACTTTTGCCATGTAAAGAGTATGCTTTATTCTGTTATTGTGTAATTTCGGTTGAGTTCAGTTCTTTGTGACCCATTTAGCGTCTTCTTGACAAAGATACTAGGGTAGTTTGTCATTTCTTTCTCCAGATCATTTTAGAGATGAAAAACTGAGGCAAAGAGTTAAATGACTTGTCCAGGATCATATAGCTAGTAATTGAGACTGGATTTGAACTGATGAAGATTAGTCTTCCTCATCTCTCCAGAGAGTGACACAAATTTCTACCTTTCTGTAATCTTGTCAAATTGTTCAGGTTCTCTAGTCTTTTTTCTTCATTAAAAACATGTTATGAAAGTATTATGGCATCTCCATCTCTAGATAATGATGGAGAAGTTAATCAGGTTCAAACACCAAAAATTTAAAAAAAGAGTCTCAATAAAAGTTCATTATGCAAGCATAAAATTAACAGATAAGATTCTGAAACAAGAAGGAAAAATGAGTAATATCTTAAAGAGAATACAAAACTGTCTTATATATTATAATATGAAGGAAAGTGAATAAGTATAAAGGAGACTTGTGGTCTCCTTCTAAACTCCAAAGAGTTTAGAAAATAAGAAGCCTCAGAAGAGTTCAAAAGAGGGGGGCGGAGCCAAGATGGCGGAGTGAAAAGGTGACTTTCTGCCTCTCCTCCGATCTTCTCTCAAATCAACAATAAAATAAGCCTCTGAACTGATCTTCAAGTCAACAAACTCAGAAATATTTGGACACTACTCTCTGGATAACTTCATATCAGGTTAGTCGGACTCAGACAGAGAGATAAATAGACGACAACTGTGCAGGCCGGAAGTGAGGGTGGGACTCAGCTCGGCTCATCCTGGAAGAAATTCCAAACTCCAAATTCCAAACACCTGGAGTTTATCTGAGGCACTCGGGACACTCTGCCCTGATTGGGGACAGGTGTTCTGGCAGACTTGCCTTGTTTAAGGAGTAATTCGGACTTAGTCCTAGCCCCCACCGGCCCAGCACCTTAAGTCAAATCGCCGAAGTGCCCCAGGGCAAAGCGTCTTCAGCCGAGGTTTTTTTTTTTCCCCTACCTTAAAGAGATATCCACTCTGTCTAAAAAAAAAATGATAAAGAAACAAAAGAGAGCTCTCACCATAGACAGCTTTTATCAAGGCAAAGAAATGACCTCAGATACAGAGGTTTCTTTAGACAAAAATCCAGAAAAAAACAGCAACGACCATCACTGGTCCCCGTTTCAAAAGGCCTTTCTGGAAGATTGCATAAAGAACCTCAAAAGAGAGCTGGAGGATAAATGGGAAAATAAATTGAAATCAGTGCAAGAAGGATACAGTATCTTGCAAGAAGGATATGATGCTCTGCAAAAGAGATATGAAAAAGACACCAATTTATTAAAAAATAAAATTAGTGAAGTGGAAAAAGAGTGCAGTGAACAAATTGGCCAGTTACAAAAGGAACTTAAAAAGGTAACTGAAGAAAACAACACTTTAAAAATAAGAATTGAACAAATGCAAGTGAATGACTCACTAAGACTTGAAGAATCAGTCAAACAAAAACAAAAAAATGAAAAATTAGAAGAAAATATGAAATATCTCCTAGGAAAAACAACTGACTT